>OMNW01009690.1:71485-99655 GCA_900303245.1 Selene dorsalis | reverse complement strand
CGATACCATACTACATCTTAAAATACATACTTAAATCCTCAGTTCCTGTCTACCTGTGTTGTTGCTTGAAAAAAAATGTTTTGAATGATGAACGTGTGTCTGTGTTTGATTAAAAAGCCAACCCAATTACCTTATTTAAAAAATATTCAAGTTAGATCTGCTCTTTCTCTCCCATTGAAAATACAGAATATTAAAAAGTCATGTTTAATTTCTGGATAAATGTTCTTCACTATAAGGTCTATTCAGTGTGGACGCAACTACTAGGTAAATGAGGTCAAGGGAAATGTACAATATTTCTCTTTTGAAATGAAGTAGGCTGAAGTTGCATAATAAGTCAGTTAAAGTACATTGGCCTCCTAACATGTGTAAATGTATAGTTACATTCCACCACTGGCTCTGGATGTGAATGAGATTTGTTCCAAGTAGGTAATAAACCTCAGTGTCCCATGACGCACATTATGAACAGGCTGTAGTGAATCAAAAGCAAATAAGTGTAGTGATAGTGTAGACTTTAAATCTTAATAACTGTTTTGTTTTTTTTGAGTTATATTCTTAATTTTGGATACAGCACCTGGACAACATGAATAAACAATGAATAAAAGACCTGTTTCCAAAGCTTTCAGTCATTCTGGATGCAAGTTAAACTTTGTGTTGACATTTGTGTGTGTGTGTTTGTGAGACCATGCGATGACAGCTGTCTATCATACCCTCCCTTTCAAAAAAGGATAATTTAAGACATAGAAAAGCAAGAGCAGGGTGACCCGTCACTCAAGCACCCACGCAAAATCCACTGCAATGTTCTGTATGCATGCACAAACGCTGCGTACGGAGGATCAGCAAAGCACTGACATAATAAAAAGAGAAAATAGCCTGTGTTACACTCTGCTCTTAGGAACAATCGTGTTCACGTACCTGGTGTCAGTGATTTCAGACAGGCTCACACTGCTGATTGATGTGCCTCAGTCACATGGTTAAAAAACAAGCTGTGAGTAATGTGGTCAGGTTTGTTTCCAACAAAATGTCTAGACTGGATTTGTTTTCCTCAAGGTTGCCCTTAACTAAGCAGCTTGGGATCATAAAGCCACTGTTAAACACTTGCCTGATGATTTAAACAGTCACTGCTTAATTGTGTATATAATCTGAATGTGTGCATTTATCTAAAACACAGAAATGTTACTTTGCATTCTCTGGAGTGTGTTCTCCTCTGGTGTGTGTCCTTGGTGGAGAGGACCCACCTGGGTGTGTGGTTTCACAGTTATCAGCACATACTGCTGTCATTTTTAGCACCGGGAGTCCAGACCAGTGTGGTTTAGTCCACTTCCACCTGTTAGAGCGTCACAGTGACCACCTTGTCACTCCATTTCCACATGACACACACATGACAGTTTACATACTCACCTACAGCTCAACTGACATCCTGGTTGGTCCTGTAATACCAGTCAGAGATATGGTTACAGTGTGGTACAAAAGGAAAAGTGTGGCTCATGCTTTAAATGAGAATTTATAACTATAATGACTTCCTGTATAGGGACTAAAAAATTACATTAAAACCACTTCTGCTCTCTGACTGAACAGTTACTTCCCCCAGGACCAAATCCATCAATTGTGTAAACACAAAAAAAAACCTAGATTCATCTAAACATACATTTGCGCCTCTAATTAATGTCTCACCAGGCTTCCATCCACTTTGCAAATGAAGGTCCTAAAATACATGTACCTACCCTACCCGGTCTTTATTTAGCCTGGCTGTGGTACGAAAAGCTTTAGTTCACACAGTCTACTTTGTGGCAGGATGGGGCATTCCCTCAGGGGGAAATGAGAAATTATTCTGGCCTATTTATACGTGTGGGAACATAGGTGATGTGAACACGTGCTCTGGGCCTCATGCGCTGCAAATCCAGTGTTAATAACCTAAATCTTGTGGTTAGTCTCTGACCTACTCAGGCTTCTACTTGAAGAAAGGGAGGGCAGCTATTTCAGGGCTTCACGGTTGAAAATACCCAAGAGCATAGATAAAAAAAAAAAGTTGACAGGGCCTTACCTGTCTCTAAAATAGACATGAGCAAAACTGGATGTAGTTCATATGAGCTGTTTGTATACTGTAATGGAGGTCTCTAGGAAACAACATTAAGATAAGATGATTTTTACACTAGGCTGTGTGTAGCGAGTCCACTTGAAACTGACCCACTTTCTCTATATATAGTGCTTCTGTTCAGCCTCTTTAGTAAACCAAACATTTTGGTTCCTGCTTATTTAAAGCAAATGGTCTTCAAAAGGGTGAAGATGTAAATTTATCCAGTATTTTAAAAGAAAAAGCCTGAAACATCTTTTCCTGCTTCCTTCAACCCAGGAACACTAACGTCTATGAACTGAAGGCAGAATAATCAATATAAAATGATGAATGTGAAGTATAGGCAATAAAAGCCATGACCGGCTTTCATCAGAGGAAAGGTATCATTCAAATCAGTATAATGAAGATCATAAAAATTCAACTTTAACAATGTGTCATCTGTAATGTTTTATGAATGTAACAAACACACATATGCTTGATGTACTGTATGTCAACAGCAACTAATGCATTTAATAGTAGGATAATGCAATTGGCAGACAAAGGGTCCAGTACATGTCAGTGGTTTAACAGTAACATAGATCAGTACAACAATCAACCTTGAGGAAAAAAAAACAAAAAAACATACTGATCATCTGATAAAAAAATACAATGATAAGTTAACATTGTTTTGTTGTATATACAAAAAACACAAATAAAATAATAAAAAAAAAACAAAAAAAAAAATCTATTTACAGGGTCTGTACAGGGAAGCAGAGGAGTCTTCCTGCTGTAAGAAAGAGAAAATTCAGTGTTAGATGTTGTGACACACTAACATCTTAATAAGAAGGTGCACAAACACAGCTCTGTTCTGCTTAGTTGACTTCTCACCTATAAACGATTGAGCAGGTTGTTCTGGATGTCTTCATACACCTGGTTGTAGATCTCCTCTTTTGTTTTCAAACCATCCAGATACTCTGCAGCACAGACAAAGTGTTCAGATAAGCAATTTTCTTTTAAAACAGAATCACTCTGAACAAGTAGATTAGTAAAATAGAATAATAGAACTGATAATAAAATTTCAATGATGACACCAAAATAGCTGCAACATACCAATATTCAAGCTGCTGTCCTCCATCTCACTCCTGTGCTTCAGGTACATGGGCCACACGTGGCCATCAAACAGACCAGGGGGGTCAGGGACAGTGTACTGCCTTGTACTGAAAATGATACCACAGAGTTAGAGAAAGGATACTTTTAGGGATGGAGTGATGGGATTTGGTTTTAGGGTAAAATATTAAACATGTTCCACATTCACTCACCTTCTCCTTTGCTTGCACTCCTCGTAGGGTATCGTGATGTAATAGCACTTGTTGAAAACATCCTGCAGGGGCCTAGAGGGGAAATGCACGAGGTGATGAGCAAGGTTATCTGCGACAATACATAATGTCCTCAGCTAAACCCGAGTAAAAAGGGGCATAGTTATACAACTGTTCCCACTGTGCGTTATCTGCATCTCTGCAGTACGCTCAACATGCACCCCTAGCACACCGAGTACCAATCACCCAGCACCCAGCTTTAAGTGCAACTCAGACAGCCTCTTACTGCTGAACCTCTTATCTCTGACTGCAGGACCTGCCCAAGTCTAAATGCAGGGGTACATGAGCAGATGTTCCAATAGCAAGGCTGCCACATTACCACGTGACACTATAGAAAAAAACTTCACCACCACCCCACCCCAATACGCGTTTGTTGTCATAAATTTCTCAGAATTCACCAGAAACAAGATGGCGTGCTCCTTCTCGCTTAATGTGAATAGGTGGGTCATCGTATTCATTTAAGGACCAAAATAAAAAGTATCTTTCACTGAATAAATTGTACAAATAGACATGCATGCCTACTGGTGTGGAAGAATACACATTTTTAATATTAAGAAAACTGGATGACGTATCAGCCAGTATTACAGACCCCTGTAGGTCATTTGTTTGAGACAATGTGACCAAGATAGAAACCCCAGTTTTCTTAACTCAGTTCAGAATATGCAGACCATAAGCCATGAGTTTCTTCAGGCTAAACCAGCCAAGTGAAACGAGCAGAATTGCAAACTTACGCGTAGTTGTAGAGCAGGAAACCCTCCACGATCAGGATATGGATCTGATCATCAGGGTCGGCCACATCAGAGACGGAGGACAGAGTGACACCATGAGAGCGGGCGAATTTCACGGGGTTCTCGATCCAGCCTTTTACGGTATTGGTCATGGCCTCCATATCCAAGGCTGTGATCACTGCAGAGCAAGATCAACAACAGAAAAGAAGACGACAGAAAGGACAAAGAGGATTAGAAGAGGGACGAGCCAAGTGTAAAATATCAGGAATGCGTTTGTTGTTTCTCCAAGTTACTGGAGGTCATTATCAGTTTTATGTTGATATTGTGGTGGGGGTGATAAATGAATGTAATCTTGGATTATGGGGGCATATTACAGGTATGTGAATGTAAGGTAATCAGTGAGTTAATGGCAGTCCTCAGTGAAGTCTTACCATCCCATTGTCTAAAGCCGTCCGTGCCGACTTCTATCTGATCAGGTTTCTGAAATAACAGTCACCAATAAAACACTGCTGCAACCTCACAGCTCTGAACACATGCAGATACGACTCACATGCCAGAGTACGGCAAAACGAGTGTGCACACACACTCACACAGACACAGAAGAAGGAAAACAGTAGGTAACAAGAGCATATACAGAACAAATCAAGCAATTTACAAGAAGTAGACTGCTCTAATAAAACTAAGAAAAAGGAGGGAAAAGGGAAAATGCACAAACTAAATATAAGAGGGATTTAGAGATAAAGGCTGTAAAGCAAGGATTATGGATTAGAGGTTGATTAGATGACTGTAGCAGCAAGAAGGAGCAAATAGGTAAAATACACTACTTTGCATAGACATCAAAACTATTTCCATATCCAAGCAGAGAGCAGAGTGTGGGGGGATGGGACGTAACTCCTAACAGCAGCCACTACCTTCCTCACATGCAAGGCTCATAAAAGAGAAAATGGAGGCAAACTATTACTATAAACACTGATTAACCATCTGCTAAAACTCACCTTGAAAAAGTTATCCTGGTGCACAACACAGCAGTTGGGCAAAGTCTTGATCAACCTATTGGTCAGGGTGGTTTTACCACCATTAGTGACTCTGTGAACACAAGTCAGAAAGTGATTTTAAAAAGATACACTTTAATTAGCTACAGTTATTGTTACTAGCTAAATTAATTTTATTAGAAATAAATCAGTTGTGCAAACTTTCTGCCATAGGAAATTGTGTTATTTGTCCAAATTTTATATTTAGTATGTTGTTTCGGTACATATGACAAAAATCCACATTTTAGGTAAAATACAATAAACTGAAGCATAGTTAAATGTACTTTAGTTAATGTGGTGTGTTAAAAGTTGCACAGCTTTAATAGAGGTGTGGAGCTGAATAAAAGCATTTTGTTGTAAATAAATATTTGTCGTTTCCTCATTTCAATGCTGATTTATCAATGGTAGAGGAACAATACAGTGTTTTGTGGTGTGGGACAACAATCATCAATCTCCCTCCACTTTTCGATGTAGTCTCGCGATGAATTTCAAATGTCCCGCTCGATTTATGACAACAAACCGGTCACACCGGACGCGACCTCAGGCCGGTGAAACACACCAGCCGTGCAACTTTCTGGCGGGCAGCTGATAACACATGCGGTTAAAGGGATAATAACTATCGACCATACGCTATTACATAAATGTATGAATTTACACAAACCTTTGGTTTTACTTTAAACACTAACAGGAACATGGTGGCACACGTGCTGCTTTTAGTCAACGTATTAATACAAACCGAGTGGGTCCAATAACTAACAATCAAACAACGGTGTAGACACAACAACGTCGCAGTATTTTCGTTTGTTACAGATTAGCATGTATTAAAAACGTTAAAGACAACTGGCAGTTCATTTTTTTAAAAAAGCTTAAACTTACCCGCCAATTCCTATAATGTATTTCATCTTTTCGTCTCTTCTCAACAGTGCAGTTCAGCGTCAGCTACAGAAACAGACTTCAAGAGTCACTTTTAACAAAAACAAAACAAATCCCACAAATTAAGATCTTCGGAGAGTCTTAAATTTAAAACTCAATATCGGTAAAACTCCGAAGCTGCAGCTCCTCCCTCTCTGGCTCCATACAAGACGAGCTCGAGCCACTGCGATTTATACCCAAACTGCGTCCTCTTACGTCACCGGCGTTCTCGTGACCATTCTTGGACGTGCTCGTGCTCTTTTTCCACTCTGAGGTACGTGTACGTCGCCACAGCACCCAATCAGAGCCCGCAAACTATCAAACGGTGACATATTGGACTGCAACTTGTTGGTGTGTGTCGGTGTGGAGGATCAGCAGGTAATCCACCTGATGACCCCGCTGCTGTGGAAAACTACCACATTATTCAAGTTAGTTATATCTATAAATACATAGGCTACAGAGATATTTATGTCCATACATGGTTTTAAACAACGTCTTAAAGCCAATAGCCTACTACACTTTATAACATCCTATATGAGCTTATAGTGTCAGGAGTGTGCAGGCAATAATAATAATGATCATCATCATCTTTATTTTTGTTGTACAACAACATTACAAAGTGCTTTCGAGAGAGAGAAAAGAGGAATTAAAACAGCACTTACCCTAATACAACATACAACAGCAACCCACAAAAAATTGACAAATAAGACACAACAACATATCAAACTTTCATGAAAGCTTTGAAGAAGACCTTTAAAAGACTTTAAAGATGTAGCCTGTGTGATCTCAGCAGGTAGGTTGTTCCACAGTTTGGGAGCCAAGTCCTTGGCATAACTGGATATATAACCAGAGAATTGCGTATTGTTTATTAATTCTGGGTTCTATACTGTGGGTAATATTGAGATAAAGATGTAAATCATCTTCTATTCAGAGTCTTCTTAACGTGCTGCCCCCTATTTTCTGGTTGGTGTGTGTCATATGGATGTTTCTATTTGTGAGTCTGTGCACATATGCAATGTGAATCCTGCCACAGCATGAGGTCAGGGGTCAACAGTGAGGGTCTCTCTGTCAGTATTGGTGTGTAAGATAATAAGGTGTGATGGGTGACTCGTGATAATGTTATGCTGATGATGTCAAAGCACTCCCTTTATTCAAGACAAGGCAGAAACACTTTTGGTCTGTCTTATCTTGTTCAAACTCTGTGCAGACTGGAGTCATGACACAGCCTTGTCCAGGCTTGTTGAGCATCTCCTGATGTGGTTAAGTTCACACAGAGAAGGCAGCAACAAATTTAACATACATCCCATACATGTCCTCTCTCTGCTGGGGGTGTGGCTTTACTGCTTCACATTAAAACCTAAGAGGCCCCTCAAGCAAAAACTGAGTTCAAATGGGAGTTGTACACTATGTTTTAGGCAACTGTGCACCATGTGAAATAGAGATTTTTTGAACAGAACCATGGGCGTATCCTATAGGCAGACTGAATGAATATACTAAATAGCCCCTATCATGAAAATATTGATTCAGTCTTTATCAACAGTAAGTCCCTTTTTGAAGGACAGCTAGTGATGATAATGATTTTTCAAAAATGATAAAACATTTTTTTAAAGCACTTCACAATTCCACTGGACACCAGGGATGTCAACTTCACGTAGGTATGAAAAAAACAGACACCTACAACATTTTAAACACACACACTTAAAGGTGTGTCAGCCTTTTATTCTACAAATTACTTACAGACAAGATGTTCCTGAGGATGTCTAAGGATGAAAAATAAAGTTAAACTTGAATTCAAGCAGAACATCCTGTAGAACAAGTTGTGTATTTGGCTTTTACTGCGAGATTTATTATTACTTTAACCATTTCCACTTTCAGTGGTAAGTCATATTGGTGAAAGTTTGTCAGGGCAGTATTTCCAGGCAAGATTTTGCATCTAAAGACTAAAGCTTCTCTTTCTGTGTGATTAAATAAAAAATAAACAACATAACAGAACTTTGGAGGAAGAATTTATTCCGTTATATTTACAAGGCAAAAACAATCATGGCAATCTAGAAAGATGATAGACCATCTTTACCATTTTAATCTGAGCAAAGATGTTACAGCAGACAAATGGAAGGCAAATAAATGATATGTATATTGTGCTTTTATAGTCAAAATGAATGTTCAGATTTTGTAAAGTTCGCATCAGCCATTTCAATATGCAAACTTTGCTTTTGATATTGGATGTCATTTGATGTTGTAAACCTATGAACCCTAATGGCTACAAAGCGAAAGGCTACACTTTACATTCCTCTACTTATTCTGTATTTCTTTCAAACATTTGGTTCAAAAATAGGCACTCAGTTCACCCAACAAAGTACAGAGAAACCTTCTCTCAGTGAATGACAAGCTGTGCAGGGACAGCTCCAGCATGGATGATGTAATTGTTCACTCTATAAGAAGTCAAATCTGCACTCTAACACCCCTGCAATAAAAAGGCAACAGAACAAGAGGAAAATCAAAACTGAGACAGCACTTCAGAAACAGACATTTCATGAGTTCACCAAAGATGCATAAGCATGACCGTGGTCGATACAACTGCATGGCATTAGACATGCTCCTTTAGAACAACACAAAAAACATATAAGGTGACTCAACGCCTCCTAATCTATCACAGTCTGCTTCAAAGGCTATGTAACAACCAAATCCAGCAGTGCAAAACAATATCAACAGTATACAGGCAGTACAAGTATGTTGTTCTTTACAAAAATAAAATTTCTTACTCCTCTGCCCTCCTCTGCTACAATAAGTTGACCAACTAGTGAACAAATGGAAGACGAGATAAAAATCAAGGAATCTCCAGAGGACGTCAAATGTACAAGGCATCGTGCATGCAAACAATATAAATGATCAAATAAAAGCCCCCCGACCCAAGCTACATGAAATTCATCCATCTGTATTAACATGAAAATTACTTAGCTGTGGCCTTCTTTTTAGGGGTCACTTAATGTCTGATACAGTCACTGTTAAGAACATGTTTTCCATGTGAAAATGAACTATGTATGAATTAAAGTACAATATACATTTTAAACTTAGTCTTGCACCCAAAGAATACAGGTGGAAAACATTGAAATCCCGATTGCTGTCAGGATGTAGTTTATAACTACTCTTTATGTTTAAAATGTACATTTAATAAAGAACCATAAGTGCAATATCTGTGTATTGTGTCTTGACTGTTGTCATGGTCATACAGATTTTATACATTATTCTGTATGATTTGTATTTTGTGGGTTAGTATTTTCCTTACACAGAATAGGTGGTGGTACTAGTAGTAATGCTGCCACAATCATTTAACACAAAATGGACAGATATCTCTTGCCCATTTACAAATATTTCACAACACATATGATTCTTCTAGATATTGACACACAGGTTTTTCAGCAAATGGAAATGATGTCTCCTCTTTTTACACAAAAGAAGACTGAGGCACGTCATAACATAAGGTACGATACAGATGGAAGGGCACAGAGGAAACTGTCACAGAGCAGATGGGATCAGAAACAACAGTATCAAATGATCCATGTATTTTAGTACATTTTAACATTTTCAAAATGTCATTACAGCATAAAAGAGCGTTTAAAGACCTTATGGTAAAGCATTTATGAGGCAAAAAGAAAACAAAACAAAAAAACATGAAGGCATCTGATCGACTGGAATACTGTCGTTATTATATACACAATATATTGACACAAACCAGGATGAATATAAATGTGTGTCACCACTGTGGTCTGGTGAACGCACACAGACTCAAGCTCATCGTTGGTTACGTCAGTGACGTTGCTGTTTAACATCTCTGATGTGGTCAAGTCACAATACTGTATATGCACACATCCCTCTTGTCAAGTGAAAATGCTGTATCTTCAAGTATCTGAGAATTTTTTCAGACAATCCAGTTGCCGTTCTCTGTTATTAACAAGCTTCAGAATGGTAGAAACCATTGAGACAAGCCAATAACCTGTCAACCGGTGTTGAGGCGTGACAGAAAGAAATGAAAATGAAAAAATGTCTTACTTTCTACTGTTTCGATAAATTTTGTGTTCGATTTTTTTCCAGTGGACAATTTCTGTCCATGTCCTGGCCTTACAGAGCCTCATGACGATGCAACATTTCAATATGAGCTACTCACATGGTCAAACCACACAGCAGCAGCTCCTTCCCTTATACACACTGAAGCTGCATATATAAACCTCGCAGGGAGGAAGAATGAGGCGGTTCCAGACGGAGAGAGTCAGAGTTGGAGTGTTCACCATTTTGTTTGGAAGGTCATGTCACAAATTTTCAGCAGGATGTCAATAAAACAAGGAAGTACATATATATAGACTTGTTCTGATGGGCATATATCAAAGGTTTCATGCTCCTCACTTCTGTCTTACCCTGTGTGAAAAGAGGGAACATGTTAGTGGATGACAATGACAACGGAAAAAATAAATAAATAAAATAAAAAGTATGTTGTCCTTCTGGATAAAGTTCAACAAATAGGCCTGCATTAAAAACAATAATCACAACAATATTCAAACTATTAATTCCAAAAAATGTACATGTAACTTTGTGTCTCCCTGATGCCTGTATTGTACAGAATGAGCACGACTGGGAAACAACTGTCCTTAGTATATAACTCTATCCTTCTGAATACAGGTTTAAGGGAAAATATTCTGTTTAGCAATCGGACAATAAAATTGAAAAAACACACAAACACATGTTGCTGAATTTAATAAAAAGAAGACCCGTCTGATTTCTGTACCTGTTCAATCTGTTGATCATAATGTAAAAATGACCTGTGGCTTAATTTCTACTTTAACTCTGAAGTTTGGACCTATAGAGTTTCAACTTCTTTTAATCCTGTATGGCCAAGAAAGATTTGTGTATACTGTATACTACTTTAAACCAATATAGCATCAGTTGTGTTTACTGTTATCATCTGTATTTCAGTCTTATGACCTTTATCAGTGTGATAAGACAGACATCTGCATACACTCTATATATTCTTGTGCCAGCCGGCTTCAACCAGCTCATACTCCAAGTGTCTCATTAACACTCAGTGTGTGCTCAGGTTGATGTTATTTATGGTTGCTGTTTGCTGCCGTCAATGAGAATGTCATTCATATCATACAGCATGCTTTGCTTTGGACCCAATGGGGAAAGTTTACTGTATAACAAAGTCTTACATCAGCTTTTGTAAGGAAATCTGTACTCCCATAGGGATATATGCTGTGTCTTAAATCAACTACAAACTCATGCTGTGCACTAAAATGACTCTTTAAAACAGCAGAAGTTTTGTTTTTAACTCTAATAGGGACCCCAGACTTTCAAAAGATGCTGCATCAAAAATATCCAACTGGATTTTGAGGAAATTTGTGTGAAATGATGCAACACCAGTCTAAAGTTAAATATTTTACTCAGCGTAAATTGAATATGGGTTATACTCTGACTTCAATGAAGAGCTGGTACAAGCAAAAAGGGAATATTATTATGTAATCTTACAACACAATGGGAAATATTTTTTAAAGAAACCTTTGCTCATAGATGAAATCAGTCCTACACTACATGACCTTGTATAATCAGGACGAAGGAGCACACTGAAGTAGAAGCTAGTCTAAAAGCTGAAAAGCCAGTTCATCTAATGGCCAAGCATCCGCATGAATAGGTGTGCTATACGTACATGCAGATAACCCTGACCCTGACAACAGAGGAACAGTTGACCAATTCAAAACTGTAAATCTGAATAGGAATGGTTAGCAGGTTAACAAAAAGAGTTACACTGACTGCCCATCGGCTCCAATTCACATCCTGCACAAAAAACCATGAATCCTTCAGCTCCACATTCACCTCTCTGCAAGAACACTCTTTATCAGATGAGGAGGCCATTGTACTAATGCAAATGTAATGAGTTCATTTGTAGTCACTTAATCTAATATACAACAGATGCATCTAATTGTCCTGTTGTTGTGTAGAAATTATAATATCACACTGCATATACACATGTTATCAACATTCAATCACTCATATTCATTTTTACTTAAACTCCACTTATTTATTGCCATGTTTCCCATGCACACAGCAGCATTTTGTAAGAAAACAGCAAACTCCTGCACTGAGAAAAATGAATAGACCTAAATCTGATCTCTGTCCTGAAATATATGTATTTAAAAAAAACACTACAGTGTTAAATATGTCCTGAAATATATGTATTTAAAAAAACACTACAGTGTTAAATAACTATTTAGGTGGAGATGTGATGCACAATGTAGTAGATCTATTTCAGAGGACAGAGCCATCTTGTGGCCAATATAAGAAATACAGCAGAGCAGAATATCACCCTCACCTGCAAAGCATGGTCCTTCTCATAACCCTTGATCTACAATCACTGACTTTGGCCTGAAAATAAGAAAAAAAAGAGAGAGAGAGCATCATAAGAAGTTGGAATGAAGACAACGTGTCAAAACTGATTAATGTGTCTAACTATTTAAAACTGGTCTAATTTGAATTCATGACAGAGGATCAGCGGCTACCTCTCAGACTTTTTAATTGGCTCCTGTGGGAGTGACTGCTGCTGCTGCTCCTGCTGTCTCTGCTCCTGCTCCATCCTGCATACATCCACACACACAGAGTTATAGGTGGTGAAGAAGTTGGCGAGTTTAGCTAAAGTTCCTAACCACAGTTCACTTTGAATACCATTCTTTATATGCATCATATATGTGCAAGTAATAAATGACAGTGTAGATATATCTTACCTTTCCCGCCGGGCTTTAATCCTCTCCTCATCAAATCTGAAAATGAATAAGAGTGTAATGTCCCCCAGTTCACACAGTAAATCCTGCTGCATAAGCCTGTTTCATTAAATTAGAGTGATAATCTCTTTTTTACATTTATTAAGACATACAGCAGGCGTATGTGCTGCCTGGAGGCTGAGGTTCACTCCTGCAGCTCATTAGCTCCATCTAGTGGTCAGAGATACTCACTGCACCACACACTCTGGGACGTGGACGTGCTCCATGGGGACAATCTCTGCCAGTTCATCCAGACTGTGGACATACTGGATCTTATTCATGAACTTCACACTGTAGATGGGGACGAGACAACATCAAGAAATTAACAGCTACGGTGGTTCCGTTATCGTAGTCATGGCAACAGAGCAGTTTCTATCGTAGCACAATTTGGTTTATCAGTGTAAAAAATGAAACTTCTTTACAAACATCTTTGCAATACATAGTTACATGACTTAGTGTGTAGTCTATATGTGTGATAAGTGACCTTCTCTACCAGGTTTCATGCCTGTCCTACTTTGAAGTACAGTCATTCACTTGTAGTTTCTGTGTGCATCACCTGATGAAGGGCCTTGATATGGCCAGGACAGTACGTATGAACCACGTGGGATGAGCGATGACGAGAGACTTCAAGTTCTTCCTCAATCTGCCATCACAACGCAAGTAACAAGTCCGTACAGTTAGCAGAGGTGGTGAGTGCTTACACATTTAAAATGGAAACACAATTTTTATCACCTTCTGTCAATCATCTGGTAACATTTCTTGAGCCAGCTGATCCCAGGCATCTTACTCCGAGGAGTGGCTCCATTCATGTAGATGATCAGGTAATCTTCAGCCACAAGCATCTCCAGACTGCTCACCACATACCTGCAGAAGAGATGAGGAAGGTTTTCTCACAGTTCTCACACAAAAAGGTTACAGCATTGTGAAAGGATGTTACAGATAATTATCAGCTCACGACATGGACACAGACATGTAGAAGTGGGACATGCCTGTGTGTGTCGAAGCCCTGTGTATTTCCAGCAAGATTGTCCTATGTCATCTGTTTCTGATCTAGGGGCTCATCAAGCCATTCATATACGACATCAAACAATGTGCTTGAAAAATTAAAGTCAGCCATGTCGGACTCACAGGAAGAGGTTTTCCATGATGTAGTGATAGTCTGGACAGCTGCTGTCAGGCAGGTAACAGGCAGAGAACACAATGATGGCGTTGAGACCTTCTCCATAATAACCTAATGACAGAGAGTTAGCAGTTAGCTAAGGAGTGGTGCCTGACAGCAAGGTGTGTAAACCTGTTAAAACATCAGAAAAGTTAAAGGCTTCACGTTTTAGTCAGTTGAATACAATAAAGAAATCCTCAGATTCACCGCTGCCCTTTCACTGACCTCCGTGTGTGATGACCCGCAGGTAAGGCCTGATGACCTGCATGTCAATACGATGCTCCTGTTCTCCAATGATCACCGTTCTCCAGAGGCGTCCATTGTTGGCGCTCCCTTCATCGCCCATGTCTCCTGAACCGTCTGCAGGACCGGCTTTGGCTGAGGCCACTGGTGTGTCGTCTGAACAGAGACAAAAGAGGTTTTAAATTATTACACTAGGATTAACCATAGTCTCAAGTGAAGGATTTAGATTAACATTGATTTAGGATTAGGACTCAAGTTTTGGGTGACATTTTCAATTAGGCAGAACAGACTTTTATTTACTAAGTATTAAGTTGTGTATACATTTTTTAGATTGTAAGAACAAAGCAGGTACTAGTTGTGCACAGAAAGGTTTGTGGGCTCACACATTTATTAAATGTAATAACAATAAACATTATACTACATTTATACATAGTTTATTTCACAGAAGACCTGGAAAATAAAAGGTACAAAATGCTACTGATTCACTACTACTACTGAAAATATATTGGAGTTACTTTTGGAAATTTGTCAGTGTTTTAATATGTAATGACTGAACAGCAAAAATGTAAGTGTATGTATTTTAATCCCTGACCTTCCCACTCCAGTTCATTGCCGTTGGTGATGAACTCCAGTGAGTCTGTCTCATCTGGAGTGTCGATGTCATCAACATTGATGTCCAGGTCATCTGGTGTGTCCAGGAAGTCGTCTGACAGCAGAGAGCCCTCACTCTGATCCAGGGAGAGGTTCATCTCCGGGGCAAGCAAGGTACGGCGTTTACGGTGGGACGAGGACACGCCACCGCTGCCGCCACCTCCTCCGGGTGGGCTCACATTCAGGGAGTTAGGGGGAGCTACAAGAGGAGGGGATAGGAGACGTTGTAAGTGAAATTGTGAAGCATGACCTCCAATCAGTGATCATCCAGTGGTTGGTGCTGCTTACGTGCTCTGTCGTCTGTGAGACCACAGGAGGGATCCATGTCTCCGTACTCAGGTAGTGGTCTGGAGGGAAACATCCACAGATTGTCAGTGTGTTTGTTGAGTCTAATATTTAATATCATCAAAGTCAGGGTTCAGCAAAACAATCATGACTCTACTTCCTGGACCACTTACTGAGGCCTAAAATAAAACCAATTTTAGCTTTTGCCTAATATAATTTATCCAGTTCTCCACCATGCAATAGTCTATAACTATGGCCTCAGAATAAAATGCAACATAGTGATTAGGATGGTGTTCAGGGGGCCAGTTAGGGCATGGGTGTTGTCACTGATCTGGCTAAGCACTGAAAAGATCCGTAAGCAGAAAGAGGATAGAGATGGTAATTAACGTCTCTCTGGGGAGAGATGAAGATTACATGGCTGCTGGGCAGGGTGTGAGGCAGGGCAGAGAGAGACGGAGGGGAGGTGAAATTAGAGGGGAAAAGGAGGAATAAAAGACAAAGAATGAGCGGAGGAGAGGGCAGACGACCTCTTCTGTGTTCCCCTGCATACAAAGTTGTGCCGTTATTTCAAGCTGCAACTTGTTTACGGGGTCAAAATCTTTCTCTGCATACACTCCTGTGTGTCTGCTTGTGTGCTGACACTGTTTGTTTGTAAAGAAGCAACCTATGCACATAATGACAGATGTGCTTACACATGCATGTGTAGTTTTGGGTCTATCAGCAACAACACAGAGTCGGAGCTGTACAGCTAAACGGTCAAAAAAAAGAAAAAAAAGAAAAAGAAGAAGAAGAAGAAATGCAGAGAACGAAAGCGCAGTGTTTTTCAGCAGAGGCGGCTTTAGCTGCATTCCTGTGAAAGCCAACTGCTTCATCCACCCATCTGCAGGAGGACAGTGTGTGACAGTGTGTGCCCCATCCTGAGCCAACAACACTGGCATTAGCCCAGGGAAAGAGGCGCTGGTGATCGGTCTGAATATATTCCCTGGGGACCCCTGCAGTGATTTATGGTCCACTTCCTTTGTTAGAAACAAAGCCTTTCATATAAACATAACAGACTGACGTGGATTTCGTCTTCTAACAAAAGCCAGAAAATCTCTTTTGTTCCTGTTTATGGTTGCAATGTCCTTCGTCTAAAACATCAATATCAGGATGAGCCAATGATGCTTACCTTCTGGAGAGGCTGTTTTTGTCAAAGCCGATTCAACTGAGCTTTTAAACCTTCACAGACCTTTATATTTGGTTTGCTTATTCATTCCCTGTCCTCTCAGCTGATAGGAGACAGTCCAGAGCAGAGCATCTCTCTGCATCTGTCTTAATAATCCATTTGCTGCTGTAGCTGCTCCTCCGCCTCTTGTCTGTCTTTAACCAAAACCTGCCACCATTTTCCTGGCGCTGGTGGCTGCTGTTGCGTCACATGACGTAGCCTGAGACCATTTACTGATAGACGCTGCACCTGCTCCCTGGCTTCCTGCCTCCCCATCTGACAGAGGAGGGAGGGGGAGGAAGGAGGAGAGAGAGGGAGGAAGGAGGAGGGAGGCCGGCGCTAACTATCATCGCACTTCTCCTGTGCTCTGCCAAACAAGCTCTGCATGTAAACCTCTGAACATCAGATTCTTCTCTTACACTTTCCAGATCCTCATGAATTACTATTGTGCACTTTTCTTTTTCCTTCATTTTCTGTTTCCTCGCCTCCTGTTGGAGATCATTGATTACCTGGCTTATGTCTGACCTTCTTAATGTGAACATCAGGTTAAATGTCACACTGTGCTCAAACCATGTTGTGCAAATCATTTTAGCTATAATTTACATGAATGGCTCTGGTGACGCTTGGGAAGCAGAATATAAACAACACAGGGCTGTCAAGTTTTTAAAATCAATATTATGAAAATAACAGTAACATAAATATCACAGCTTCTCCACACAGAGTAAACTGAACTGAAAGTAATATGATGCTTATATGGCTTATTCATTTATAACTTATAAATTGCATAATAAATCCTAAATAATGGGATATTCACCAATAAACTGATGGTATGTAAATTTTACCAAACGTCTCAAATCTCAAGCATCAAGCACTTGCTTACATTTGGCATCAGCAAGACACAGAACAGGAAATAAAAGGATCTCACCTGGGGAAGTCTTCATCCTGCCACTCGTCTTTTACTTCCATGTTCTCCATTCGTAGAGTTGCCTCTGTGGTGCCCATCCCTCAGAGAGGAGAGCAGGGGCCTGCAGGTGTGATGAGAAATATTTATTAATGAGCAACTTTCACAACAACAGATGAAAACAGTCAGACAGCTTGAGGGTACTGACTTTACAGTGAGCTTAATGGCTGCAGTGCTGGGGCATGTGGTTGACTTCAACGGCAAAGGGAGCACTCGGCATTGTAGGAGGATTTTTATCCATATAATTTACTCTCTTTCATTCCAATTTTGGGGCTGCAACCACTGCTGGTCACATGGGTTTTATCCCACTGCCCACAGGAGCACATGTGAGAGGCATGTGACTCACTTGGACAGAGCCCACTTTCTGAGCTCGGCTCCCTGCAAAGTCAAAACATTATGTACAAATTTGCTCCTGAGTGGAATTCAAGAGGCCGGCGTGGAGGACGACTTTCAGGCTTAATCCTCTCTCACTGCTCCTTAATCCCAGCTCACTGATGTGACTGCTGCCTTTTTGATCTCTAGTCACACTCAGGCTTTATGTCAACAATAGTATTAAAAGGAAAAACCTCACTTCAGACCTGATAATGCAGGATCTACATAGTGATACTTTGAACAATACAGTGACTTGTTTCATAATGAACAGTGGTACTAAATTTAATGCTGAAACCCAGAGTATACAATAGTGACACTTGATATCAGCAGCACATGTCTGCTCTAGCTGGTGACACCACGACTATTCAACTGGAGCTAACACCTTATTGTCTCCTATCCTGCATATATAATTACTAGAAGGAGTGTCGTGGTTTTGGTGGTTTTAACAGCAACACTCATGGCTGAGTATAAACTGGACGGTGGCCATGCATTACACAGAGGAAATTATTCATTTCCACAGTCTCATAGTAGGCTACACACAAGGAACAAAGCAAATATATGAGATGGCTGCATGTGCTTGAATCCACTATGATTACACACACGCCCTGGTTGGTGGCAGGTCAAAGTCATCTGTCATCAGATGTGATCCCACGATCCCATAAGAGAAAGTGGTAGTAAATGGTGCGCAGTCAAACAAGACTCAATTATTATCAATTATTTCTCAAATATCAGACAATTTCTCTTCACACTGCATTTTGATAACTGCAAAAATCATGTTCATCACTCACTGTAAATGTGAAAATTTTCAATTAATTTGAGATTTCAACAAAATTGCTGTGTGGACAAACTGACCTTTGCCTTGAGAAAACAACATGGATTCTATATCGAACACTTAACAGTATGGACTAGCTTTAATAAAATGTTATATGATATTTATTATATTTATATCTGTCTGTGCATGTCATTCAAAGACCCTGTTCCTATGCAAGTGCCATTTGCTGCCAACCCTCTCATTCTGAATAAAAATCTTCGAAACGAATCGCAGAAAAATCAAATCAATGCAGCACCACAAATTAAAATGGTCCCACGGCCTTTCTAGGTCATCACAAATGGAACAGTCAATAGAGAGAAAAAAAAAACAGGAACAAACGAATTTGACGTGTAAGTGGACATGTAATATCTAGTCAGTCATAATGCCAGCAGATTAGAAATGCAAGGATGTTAAGTCAGTAGCTGTACTCACATGAGCGGTGTGAGATCCCCTCAAAACCTCTCACTGGTCGGTGCCTGTGATTCCTCCCTCCTCCTCAGTCCCAGATGCAAGGATTCGAGGGGAGAAAGTCCTGATCCCCCCTCACCAACAGAAAAGCATGGGTCGGGCTCAAATCCCTCCTCGCCCTCTCTGTCTTCGACTAATTCACATGCAAACACATGCACACACACACATGCACTCACAGACACAGTTGTACAGTGTCCTCGATGTCTGCTACTAGCCAGCAGCAGGTGTCTGAAGACAGGGGGCACCTCTGTGCTGGACTCCCCCCACCTCCTCTCCTCCGCCTCTGGCCACCTTTGTTGTGAAAAGACTGGCCGTGAAGAGCGAGACGACAGCCTGTCTCTTAGCTCCTATACAGCCACACCACCAAGATACAAAATTCCTGAAATGAGACTACATCTGCTCTGGCAACATGAGCTCATTCTTTATCTCATCCTCTTTCTCTACTTGTGGTTGGAGCATCTTTTCTCCCTCATCAGTTCAAATCCTCTCATCTGAATCCTGATCCCTCCATGGTAGCAGCTTATGTATCCCTGCAGCCACTTGGAGTAAAATTTGCACCAGTCTCTGTGTCCCTTCACTCCATTAGATAACCCAACGGCGGTTTTCAGTGGTCCTCTATGTGGCTACTGTTCCCTGGCAACAGCATCTCTCTCCATCCAGAGCATCCCCCCTCCCTCTCTGTCTCCTCACCCCAATCTCTCTTGCCCAACTCTCCCTACACAAATTAATTATTCAAGCCCTCACTTGAACCCATTCACATTCGCTGGATAGGACACCAATTTATTCTCCATGTTAGGTCTCTGGCTAATTTAGTCAGTCTAAATCCGAAAATAAATTACAATCCACAAATCTATGTTTTTATTTGAGCATCATTTTCTTGTCTGTCATGAGCATCATTTTCTCATCTGTCTGGAGTTGTGTGCCGCTCCGGGCGTGCTGCCTTTTAAAAACCCAAGGTCATTTCCTCATCAGACATCTGTAGATTTCGATTTGCAGGTAATCTACAGCAGCACTGACAGCGCTGCTGAATGTGATGTTGTGTTGAAATGTTTTAGCCAAGTGCCTCACTGCCTGGTAGTTTGGTTTACATTAGATTTCATCTCAATCGTTGGTGCAAGCGTGACTGACATTCAGCAGATACCGCAAGAGAGGACAAACGCGAAACGAGATGATTCACTTCGATCTACTTCCGGTTTGGCTTATTTTTTATTTTATTTTTTTAAACAGACCCCTTAATTTACAAAATATTTCTTTTTGTCCATTAAGTTCGTATACAATAATAAACAGAGAGAGAAGAGAGAGAGAGAGAGAGAGAGAGAGAGAGAGAATCAGTTGTTACGCAGTTCCGGTGTGTGTCCGTCTGTGTGCTGCCGACTCGGGGGTGAACTATCTTGACGGTCACTCTCGGCTCCGGTGCTGTCTGCCACCCTCACTATACAGTACTGGAGATGCCAAGATGGCTGCAAGCAATTATTTCGGCTTCGCACATGGTGCCGGTCCACAGTACAGGTAATTGAAGCGGAGCGGGCCGGTGTCAGCGTGTCTGCGGCACCGCGCCTGGCAGTGGCGGGCGTGTGTCGACGGAGACACGGTCAGTGTTGGAACCTGAGTGCGTGAAGAGCCGCAGCTAGCTTTGTTAGCTCTGCGTTAGCTCGCTGAGCTGGGTCCGCAGGCCGGTGCTTCACGACATGCTGCCTGACATTAGGTGAACCCCGGTGCGGTTGTTTAAGCTCGGAAGGCTACGGCTGCCGGTTCAAGTGTTAACCGCCTCGTTTGCTCCACCACACGGCCCGTTATAGCGAGTGTCAGGCTGCTGGTGCAGGAAGCGGGGTTGGCTGCAGCTGTGACGGGTGAGGTTTTGGCCGGCGTTTTGGATTAAGAGGACTAACCCTGGTCCGGTAGCACTGAAGCTCCTGTGCCTCACAAACATACTGTTTGTTGTAGGTGTATGTGTAATGACGCGCTGCTGCACAGGATGATCTTAGGTTAATTAAGTTAATTACTGATCAAAAGCAGCATGAGGTGGTGCTTGGCAAGTTTGTGAGACAGATAAATTATCCAACCTGTGACTTTGACAGATTATTATAAATAAATAACACATCATGTAATTGTGACTCAGTGACATATGAATGTTTCCCATCTTGCCCTGCAGCAGGAGAAGACTGATTTCTCTGCACCACAGCCTAATGCCAGTTATCTATAGATTTCTTCTTTGAGCTCATTCACCACATCCTCCCTAGGTCTGGACCAATCTGTCTGACCAGTTTTAACCAAAGCTTTTGTTTTTAGTCTTAAGTGCAGGGTTACAGCAGTCACATGTGAGCAGCCATTGTGTCTGTAATGAAATAAAATCCTCTAATGCTTTATTAATATAAAGCAGGTCTTCTCATGAATTGGTATACTCACACAAAATAATGGAGTAATGTAAACTGTCTCTCAGTGTGTAGTTTCATGTTGCTCAGGCCTCCCTAATGTTTGTTTCTAATGTTGCCTGTACAGAACTTAAATTTTTTCTGGTGGCAGTTTTGGTAGTCAGGATTGAACCAGACAAATAGGTCAACAACCCAGTGTCTGACTCAACTTATTGATTACTTTTCCTGTTTATTTTTACTGGTGATATATGTGGAACTGTATCAGACCCTACAGTGTTACTGTATATTAGATCTTGAAAATGAAGCAAATGCACAGACTGGTTCACAGTTTCCATAGAGGAATTATTAAAATGCCAAGATGACAAAGCGCAGTCAAGTCAACATAGTTTGTTTATGTTTGCATATGCAAACTGTATATTGTATTGTTGAACTGTTTGGTATTTGCATTGGATCAGGTGTATTTTCAATAACATAAACCACTGCCATCATCTTAGAGCACATGTGCTCTTTTATGACCTGAAGCTGATGTTTTAATTTTAGCTCTCTCATGTTCGTGGCCATCCTGACACTGAAAGCTTAATAAAGAAAAATGCTGATAGCATCACTCACTGATGTCACTGCCAGAAACTGCTGTCTCCATCTTTGGAACATGACACGACCGCTGTGGCGCTTCTGTATTTATTTGTTTATTTTCATTTCTGCGATTTCTGACAGTCGTAAGAGATTAGAGGGAGGTCACCGTGTGGCTACTCATTCAGTTGCATTATACAGGTCACTGTAATCTCAGTTTTGTCCTCCACATTTAATCCATCTTAACTCTTTAACTGGTGTGCCCATTTGCAATGACTGTTGTTAATATTTTTTAATAATGTGCATTTGAAGGAAGTCATATTTTCTCTAAAGTAGAGATGAAATGATTATTAGTGATTGAGTCATTGACGGAAAGCAACTATTTTGAGTAATATCTGTGTTTCTGACTAGTATCACCTGTCCCAGCTCCTCAGTGGTGATGATTTGCTGCTCTTCGTTGACTTTTATGATATTAAAGGGAAGATCTTTGGGTTTTGGTAACTGGTTGGACAAATCAAGACTTTTAACGTTTGGAGATAAATACCAGAGAAGTTACATTTTTTTAGATGAAAATAATTGTTAGTTGTTAGATGAACGATCAGAAGAAGCGGACAAGGCCCCTGTCCATGTGAGGTGCACTGTAGGATTGGGCATCATTCTTGGTTGTGGTTTAAATTACTCAACTGCACTGTTGAGTGCTGAATGATAACTAAGACAGTGGAAAAGTTCTTAAAAGCCTTAATCTTAATTTAGTTTGAATGTTCTGGCATGTTTTTTTTTCTTGTTCTAGTTCAGGGTTTCCCTCTGGATAAAGATTCCCTTCCCGTCAGTGTTTTCGTGATTGACGTAATTTCTCTCCCTCTCCTCCCTCTGTCAGTACCCAGCCTCCCCCGGCCTACTCCCATCCCTCCACAGCCAGTTACAGCGTCCAGCAAGCTCCAGCTGTGGCTCATGCAGTGACTGCATCATACTCTCCAGCTCCAGTCCAGGCAGCCCGACCTGTGGCCTCTGCGCCCTACCCTGCTTATCAGAGCCACCAGGCCCCTCCAGACTATGCTTACAGGCAGCCAGACCCCCCCGCCCCACCACAGCCCACCACCACCCCTCAGACGTACCAGGTATACTCAGACACGGTCAGTCTATTTCTGCTTCCTTTATGATTTCTGCTGTTGTCGCTGTCTGACTGCATGACGTAGTATTATTGTTGTTTTTAGTCATATAGTTTGACTTTTACAGCATTATTTAAAGCTACCAAAACATTAGGATTTTTTTTCACAATACCTATGTAAAAGATGGTTTGATGTGTTTGTGTAGTTGTGTACTTTAATATGCTGCTTTCCCATTGGATTAAATGTTCTCTCATAAACACCAGCAGGACAACTACAGCTACGGACGTCCTGCATCTGTGACTACCTATGACAATAAACAGTACTACCAGACGAGTATAGCCTCAGCTCAGAGGACCCCCACAGAGAATTACTATCAGACTGGTGAGTCAGTTTATATTTATTATCATGTCTGTCTCAGGTTTCAGTCTATAATTAGTATCACTTATAATTAAGTATTGTCATTTACAGCACAAACAATATCACATCAATATTTTGGCCTGATTTTATCTTATTGTCGGGATTTATACAGGCTGATAGCAATAAGTGCAGAAATGCCATTTATATGTTGTGTCATCATTACATAGTTTGTCCACTAGGGAGCACTGACACTTGCATTTTTCATATGAAAAATGTCTTTGTCACAGTTCATTTAAGTCCTCACACACTTCAAACACACACAAACACAGCCCATATTGATTTAAAAATGCTTCTGCGTCTTTTTCTGCCATCACACCCATGAATAAGTCATAGTGACACTGCAATGTTTAAATTCATTTATATATTTATCATTATTTACCGTGTGCATGTGATGTCGTCTTTTCTGTTTTTTTAATTCTGAATGTGTAAGACTGACGAGTATTTTACTGCAAACAAAATGTACCTACTGTGAGTTGAAGATACAGTGAGCTGAGGCTCCTGTGTTACATGAGCCAACAGAAACTATTGATTTTGGTTGATTTTGGCCTTCTAAGCTGTCACAGAAAGGGGTTACTGAAGTTCCCATTATGCTGTGATTTTGGGTTGTTTGAGATGTAAGCTTTAACTGTAATGAGAAAAACCTCTTAAAAGTCTGTGGTCTGCTGACAGCTGATCTGGAGCTTAGGCAACCAACAATGTGCTACAGAAAAATTCAGACTCTGTCAGAACTGTAGGAACAAATTGTGTCAGTGTGACTGCTGCTGTGACCCACATCTACAAACTTAGCAGTGACAGGGAAGAAGACGGAGCCCAAAGGAGACAACAGACTTTAAATTCACTCTTGTCTGTGGCTTGTTATAGAAGAGACTTCATATCGGTTTCAGAAACAATTTTGTTGACTTTTATACAACTACTGCGTCAGGTCTAATTAACTGTAGAACATGACACACGAGCCTCAGACTTGCTGAGGGATTTGTCGGTCATCAGTCTTGGTATTATTTACTTTGCACTTGTGAAGGGTTATATGACATATGTGAGATGTGTCAGCTGCTCATTTGCTACTGAAATGAAGATCCTGCTTGCCCTGCCAAAAACTTTGACAGTCAGTCCCCTGGTCCAGATCTGTTTTGCTCCTGCTTCTTCACTCTAATGCCCTTCCTTTGCACTTCCTCTTTACGCCCCGTCTCTCTGTGTCTCCATCAGTAGGAGTGAAGAGTGCGTACAGTCCAGCTCCCTCCACTGTGTACAGCCAGCCTCCCCCTCCTCAGAGGCAAGTGACAGCCTTGAAACCTCTGGCCCCCTCCAGCTCTGTGTCCACCAGCTACAACATTTACCCAGTGTCCACCAGTGTCCAACAGCCACCAACGCCCATTTCCTCCTACACACTCGGCTCCTCCTTTAGCTCCAGTGTTGCAGCTACTTCCTACTCAGGTAAGATTAAATAAGACGATAGGATAGGATAAGTTCCTTTATGACCTGCAGCATGCTGGACCAAAAATTATACAATAGGGTTGGGTATTTCAAGCAAAAGCACTTCTCGATAATCACTGGGAGCTATTAGACTGTTCTTTGATAATTCAGACTTTGATGAGAAGCATTACCGCTTTTCATCAGAGTCCAACCTTGCAGAGTTTGCACTGCACCTCAGATTCATTTGTTTTTTATTTTAAGAGTTCCACACAGAACTTTCTGATGGCTGTTGTAGTCTGTTTCTCCTTTTTCTGTGACAGTAAAAAGGGATCATTTTTTAGACAAGATGACAGTCTCAAACTATTCGATTTTTTTCAGTTGAACAATATTCGAATAATACAACAGTGATGGAGTAACTCTTGACTTGCTCTGGCTGCTTATCTCCACTATAGGGCTTGATAAGTTTTGGTATTTATTGTTTTGTCCAGGATGCTGCACCTGGTGAAAATAAAAGGCAGCCTTTTTGTTTGCATGACTCAGTGTTCATATTAGACCAAGATTTTGCCTGCTCATCTCTAATAATTTTCCATCCTCTGCTCTCTCACCCTCAGGCATTAGCTACTCCAGTTATGATTCAACCGGCTACACCTCCACATCCACCCCCTCCTATTACCAGCCGGCTCAGCAAACTCTCACCCAGCCGCAGCCTCCACCTCAGCAGCCACAGCAGCCGCAACAGACCCAGCCCCCCATCCAGCCGCCACCCAAGCAACTGACAAGCTCATCCTGGAGCAACTCAGGGAGCAACATGGTGACGGCTCCGGCTGGAAATGTCTATAAAAAGCAGACGTTTCACCAGAACAAGCTGCAGAAGCCCAAAGGGCCTCCAAAGCAGCCTCAGCTCCACTACTGTGACATTTGCAAGATCAGCTGTGCAGGCCCTCAGGTAGACCATAAACAAGATATGAGGTTGAATTAAAGGACCAATGTGTAGAATTTAGTGTCATCTGGTGGCGACGTTGCAGGTTGCAACCTGCTGAAAACCTCTCCCGTCACTACTCCTTTTCAAACATGTAGACATGAGTGCTCAGTCAGATGAAACAGAACATTTCTTTTTATGAAAACATAATTATGATCATAACATTTGTTGTCTGCGTGAATCTGACACAATGATCCTTCAAACAAGATTTTGTTTTTTAGGGACCTTTAACGGCACCATAGGGTCATACATGACAGCATACCAAAAGATACAAAGGAGTAGATGATAAAGATCCAGAGGGCTACATGAAAAATAATATATTTTATCAACAAAATACAAATCAAATCAAAGATCACTTTTTTGACTATTTTTTGACACTGTTGCATTTTTGATTTACTGCACCAGACATACCGGGAGCACCTTGAGGGTCAGAAGCATAAGAAAAAGGAGGCAGCCCTGAAGTCTGGGGGACAGACAGGGACCAGCAATGGGCCCAGAGGGGTCCAGACTCAGCTACGCTGTGAATTATGTGATGTCTCCTGCACTGGAGTGGATGCCTACGCCGCCCATATCCGTGGAGCTAAACACCAGAAGGTTAGGACAGCTGTGGTTCTTTTGTCTTTGTCGTAGTCTGTTGTTATTGATAGAACTGTAGGCAGCTGTAGAAGAAAGTGACATGTTTTTGTTACTGGATGTGGCTGTGGTGTCCTCATGTGATGTTCCATGTCGGCTGCCAAGTCTTGGAACAAAACCTCCCTGAGGGATTTGGGATGGGATTAAGTATCAGCAGCCTTAAATGGTTGTATCTCCCTCTGTCTCTCTTTGTCAACCTTGGAAAGGTGGTGAAACTTCACACCAAGCTGGGCAAACCCATACCTTCCACTGAGCCGGTGTTGGTGAATTCTGCTCCAGTTGTCACAACCTCGACAGCTGGGAAACCTCCAGTCTCCATTTCCACTGCTGCTTCAGTCTCAACTACTACAACTTCCTCTACAACACCCAAACAGGTGGCTGTAAACGCCACAGCTAAAACAGCGCCGCCAGTCAAGAAACCAGCTCCTTCTAAAATAACAGTCATTTGTAAGTTTGTTGATTTATTATGTAGATAATTATGACTCTTTTTCACCCGACTTTGATTCTGAATAGTCACAATTCCACTACAAAACATTAAGAGTTAATGTTTAACCCATAGTAGAACTGCTCAGGTCAAACTAATAAATACTTAATGAAACACTTTCTTTAATTGTAAGACCTTGAAGGTTAAATCAGAATTCTGAAACTTATCAGCCTTCTTTTCAAACATTTGACCATATCGCTTAACTGTAACATGTTGCCTGCCTCACAGCTAATAAGCCTGCCAGCACTCCAGCAGTGACAGCAGCAGCAGCAGCAGCAGCAGTGGTTGCCAAGGTGGAGGCGCCCATGCTGCAGTCAGTTCAGAAGACGGAGCCTCAGAGTGATGACGAGGACGGAGACAGAGCAGGAGGCCAGGGAGACATCCAGCCGGTGGGACACGACTATGTAGAGGAGGTAGGCAAAAGAAGAGTGGTATTCAGTATAAACCAATTTATATCCGGCTAAAGGTCTTTTAAAGCTCGTTAGACTCTGGTCTTAGAAATAATACTTTGAGTGTCTATGTTGTAATCTGTTAGGCAACATCCGTTGCCAATGAATTATGTATCAAATCTTCAGTGTTACTCTGATCGTTGGTTAATAATTGAAGTGTCTGTCATGCATGGTCGTGAATTCACCCGAACTGCTCTGTCTTTCTCAGGTTCGTAACGACGACGGCAAAGTGATTCGATTTCACTGTAAACTCTGCGAGTGCAGCTTCAATGACCCCAACGCTAAAGACATGCACCTGAAGGGAAGAAGGCACCGACTGCAATACAAGGTTAAGACAATCACTGAGTTGATTTCCTGTCTGATTGGCTGTACAGAGAGAGATCACAAGATATATCAAACAGTTGGTTGGCCCTGATTACGGCTTTTTAAGAAATTAAAATCAGTGCCATCCGTAGTTCAGATGAGTGATGCACTCAAGCCCACACTTAGTCAAATCTCTTCCTCTTCTTTTGGTTGGAAAGCAGCAAAACACACATAGTTAAGCCAATATCTGATAAGGAGCTGGTTTGTATGGTAGAACCAGTGTGACAGCAATGTTTGGATACTTTGCTTGGTCTCTGCAGCTTTGTTTGTAATCTCTTTCTGTGTTCCCTTCCCTATAACATCACTATGGCCAAATACACAATACAG
>OMNW01009690.1:0-66996 GCA_900303245.1 Selene dorsalis | reverse complement strand
GGCATTATCACTGATAAGGTGCTGGAGTGTCATTTTATCGCCCCACAATGATCAGTACTGTAGCAATAACATATATATATATATAACAATAAAAAGACTGTAGTGAATCCAGTGTCCTTATTCAGCCCCATTCAATAGTGCAGGTAATTTTCAAGATCATTGTGTTGCAAACACTCCTTCGCCTGCTCCAACAACTGTCAGCATTTTAATGTGTTTTTTCCCATTTGGAAAACATGGTAGAAATGTTTTCTGTGGCCGTTGTCTTTTACATTTTTTAAATTTTGTTTGGGTTTGTTGATCAGTGCCCGCAATTCTGTATCAGCAGACCTAGGCAAGCCAAAGGCTGATCTGAAGACCACACTTGTACACATACCACTAAGAATAGACAAGTTAAAGCAACCAGGTAGCCCATATTTATTAAGCTTTCCAGAGTAGGAAAACCCTCTTGCTCACTGTCATAAGAGGGGCTCAGCTGCTGCTAAATGAAACATCCCAGCTCTAAGAGGCATGATAAATATGGGTCTTTGATTCTAAGTGGTATGGTAGTGTAGACTTCAAACAAGTGGCTTTGTTTTTGATATGCATTTCCCCTGTAAGAAAGCTATTGTCTTATGTTGTTTCTAGTCAACATGGAAGTGTGGAAAGCCCCAAGGCTGCCTTTGTGAAATATAACCTCATCATAGTCACCAGTAACCACACTGAATGTTTTGGGCAAATGTGTCATTTGTCATTTTAGGTGACAAGTCTTGTTATTGTCTCAAGTCTGTCCAGGGGTTTTTCATTATTTTCATTATAACGTCCAGCAAAGATCAATACGTAACTTTGAATTCTAATTTATAACAACACTCAGTTTACCTCCGCTTTGTCACATTGTGTTGAATTGGTTTGACTTTACTGTAATTGATTTGCTTTTTTTAGTTAATGTTGCTTTAAAGGATAGGTGAAAAAAGGTCAAATCTAGCCGACTACAGTAGGTGCCTCTTGATGTAATTATTCCTGCTGTTCGGACTGGTCGTCAAGAGATCCTTTCCTAATGTGATTTCAGTGTAAGTGACAAAATCCACAGTCCTCGTCCTGTGCAGAAACACATTCAAAAGTTCATGTGAAGCCAAAATGAGGCTTCGACAGTCTGGCTTAGTCAAATGAGGTGAGTTTCAAACTTTTTGTAGAAAATTTCTTCTTTATGTTTTTATTCTTCCACTTGGACTCTACAAATTAACACAGGGAGGGAATTTAATGCTAAAGAAAACTGGCTAACTCTGCCTGCTGAAGCTTCATATTAACTCAAGATGAACTTTTGAATGCATTTTTGCAGAGAACAAAGACTGTGTATTTTCTCCCCCATCACTTCCACTGAAAGCTGTTGAAGAAGGGATCTTGTAAAGGCCAGTATTGTTTAAAGACAAAATTGTGAACCTATCCTTTAAAATATGGAGGCACGGAGAGAGAGTGATGTTCTCGCTCTTGTTGCCTTTATCTGCTTGATAAGTTTTAATTTCAGCATAAAGGCCAATGAAAAACATTTGGTTTAGAGCAATAATACAACAACTGGTCTTAACTTCAAAATCAAATTTGGTGATCGTTCAACACAGATGAAGATCCACTGTAACATGTCTCTGAAAGTTCCTCATGCAAAGTAGGAGGACAGAATGCAAAAATAGAGGAAATCCAAAACAGACAGAGTAAGCGTTTGATAAAGGGGAAACTGCCCAAAGTAACTGTAAATAATTCACATATTCGCATTGAAATTTCATTATAATAAATGAGGAAATATGTGTAGAGAGAAGGAAATAAAGGCTTAAATTAGCGCCATGCCCTAATTTGATGCACCTTTTTAATAAAAGAAAATATGAATTGTGACACGAGGAATAAAAACCGTCAAAGGTGTGACTAATAACCTCAACTGGCTTTGTTCCATTTGACCGGCCTCACTCAGCTGTGACAGTGAGCAAACAGGCTCAGTAGCACAGCTGTGACTGATGGAAAGTGGACTTAAGGAAAATGAATAGTTAGGCCTTAACAAGTCCAATTGTGGAGAAAGATGTTCTCATTTAAAATCATCTAAAATCTGTGCAGTTCAAAACAAATCTAGAAACATTTAAAATTACCTTTAAAAACAGAAACTTGATCGCTCATTTCTCTGAATGACTTGGATTTCCTTCATTTTTGCACATTCCTATGACTTACCACTTAAAAAAAACAAAAAACAGAAACAAACCACACTTGTACATTTTTTTTTCTATTCAGACTATTTCTGTAAAACTTACAGTTTAGTCTTCCTCTATATGATGATCAGATATTTGCCTTTGCCTTTTTTCACATCTTCCCCTCATTGTTTTTCTCACCAAACAAACTGAAACACACCAGAGAGTTTTCAAGGATTCAAGGAAAAGCCTGGTCACATCAAATAAACATGAGCATCCAGTGGCCTTTTTAAACATATGCATATTAAGGATGTCATGATATCAGAATTTTCGGTACCAGTACCAATGAAATTTCACAATTACTGACACCAAATCTGATAGCAGAGCAAAAAACTAAAAACAAAGACTTTGAGTGGTCATGTTTGTTGTAGCGTTGACATCCTGGCTCGTCAGAATCACATCACCAGCACCTACGACGTCCCTGTAGACAAACAGAGATTCAGACATCGGCACAGTCTTGGCACCGAAGCATCGGTTCTCATCACGACATCTCTGATGTACATGAAAAGCAGCAGCACTTACAATGAATTGCAGTCATCATGTGGGTTTTTTCTTCAGTTTGGCTGTAAGTCATGAGCCGGTACATGTTATCTCCACCAGGTGTGGCTGAGAAGGATCCTCCTGATCTGCTGAATAAGAGGAAATGTCTGGAATACCTGGCTGCTCTCCGTCACGCCAAATGGTTTCAGGTAAATGCAGCATGAAGTCTCTGTGTGTGACACCAAGAGATGTTGACAAGTATCATTTGATTTTCTTTTCACAACTTTTCTTCTACTCACACAAAAGGTTACTGGTAGGAAGTTTAACTTTAAAAACAAGTTACTGTGTTGGTTGTGAAAACTTGAATGAGGTGCTCTCACTCCCTCTTAAGTGCTAAAAACAGATGGTGGGCTCTAGTGTTTGAGCACTATAAATAGTGTTGTCATTTACAGCAGACATTTTGTAGCTCTTTGTCTTAGTGGTTCAGTAGAAGAGTCACTCTGGTTTTCTCGTGTGGAATTCAAGAGTATTTTTATTTTCCGTTCAGGGCTACGTGTTCTGTCATGTCTTGTTTGGTCTGCTGAGCCTCCAGTCATATGTCTAGTGTTTCATTGAGACTGTTCTTGTATCTATAGAGGTGGTGTGAAAACAAAAAGCTTCTCATTATATTCAGAAAAGTTACTGCTGCATAATCAGTGAGGTATGAAAAAAATGACGAAAGATGGAAAAATGTATCTTGTGGGAGACTTTCTTCTTTTAAAGAGTTACTGTGAAAGTTATTTTTAACAATGCATCAGCTGTGGGTTTATTTATGCAATCACATCAAAAAGGTGTAAATTACACTGAAGTGTCTAATATGGTTCACTGTGGGGGAAGATTCTAAATTTTCTTACACTTAGTGTGCAAATGCTCCCCTCCTCTTTCACACATTTGCCACATCATCAGGCCTTTTACCACAGCTTCCTTTTCTCCAGTCACCTCTGCCATATGGTTGCAATGGTGACAGTCATATTTTAATAGCTTAGTTAGTCTCAAAAGATAGTAAATAGTTGTCAGCCAGAGTATAGACATAACACGACTTATTGTGTGTAAGTACACCAGAAATGTCCTACCAAGTTAGATTGGTCTACCACAGTATTATACAACAGGAACACAATGTCCTGTCATAGATGTATCCAAAGGATTAGGCTTTGTCCCTTTACCTTTGAGATGGTAGATGGTGAACTCTTCTCATGTTCAGTATCCACCCAGGCTGCTTCATCCTCTTATGTATCCCATTGTTTTGCTGTTTTGTCCATAAGAAAGGATAAATGATACAGTCCAGTGTCCCAGAAGAGTTCAATCTTTATTTTTATACTACACTGAAAATGTTTCGCATAACCGTCAAGTCAAATGGTATTTTCTGTCGATTGTTTTCATTGATGTGTTTGTTTTTCTTCATTTCTGAAGGCACGTGCCAACGGGCTTCAGTCCTGTGTGATCATCATCCGGGTGCTGAGAGATTTATGTCAGAGGGTTCCTACCTGGGGGAAGATGCCCAGCTGGGTAAGTGGCTCCATCTGTCTCTTATGTTTTGACATTTTAATACTCTTTTTGTGAACATATCTTCTCTGTGTATGAGGGTAAATATTGTTAAAATATTTATGAAAAATGACACATGAGATGAGCTGTGTCAGTATCCCTTGTAAGCAGGTAGCTTGAGGAGACCAAATGGAGAAGTAGAGCTCTGCACCTACCTTGAGTCCCATGTGGGTGTCTTCCTTCAGCCTCAGTGTCTCTGTGTTCTCCCTCCAGGCGATGGAGCTGCTGGTCGAGAAGGTGATCAGCAGTGCTACCGGCCCGCTGAGCCCAGGGGAGGCCATGCGGAGAGTCCTGGAGTGCATCTCCACAGGCATCCTGCTGCCAGGTCAGACAAGAGTAATGAGACACGAATATGCACATTATTTCATCTATGAGTCTCTGTAATTAAACAGAAGTTTTTACTCTGATTAAAATACAGAGGTGTTTCATCTCATGTGACTCGTGACAGTGAAATGATTAGCAAAAGTCATAGTTGTCATAAACTGGAATAATGTGTGTTTTTATCAGTCACTCCTTTATTACTCACACTACATGGATGATTTGGTGGAAACTGCCCACATGGTGAAAAAAAATGAAGGAGACTGAACTATCACAACACAAAGCAGTTTTTACACACCTCAGACAAAGACTCTATTTTGAGAATATCAAGAGCTTTAACGTGTCAAAGACAAAGATTTCTCATCTCAGCTTTCATAATCTGACCTTGAACCCTTGAAATGGGAATGGTTTACTATTAAATTAATCTATATTTATTTGTTTTCTCTTCCTCCCTGACTCAGATGGACCCGGGTTGATGGACCCCTGCGAGAAGGAGCCAACAGACGCTCTGGAAAGCATGATGCCTCAAGCTAGAGAGGACATAACCGCCAGTGCGCAGGTACCCACAGAGACCATTTATACCACAGCCACTTAGTCTGATTGGCTTCAATATGTTAATTAACCTGTAACACAAAACTGAGCAGAAAATGTGGAGATGTGTCGCAGGTAGTGTGAGATGGAGGGACACACTCACTCAGAAAAGTTTGATCAGTATTGGTTAAGAATGAGTGATTTATATTTTCACTTTAATGATAAATTCCATTTTGTTGTCAATGGTCATGATAGAGGAAGGATGATGGAATGCCAAATACAACTATTATCTCTTCCTCATTTTGTCTCATAAAACTAAAATGCCCAGCCACAACACGCACATCTCATTTCTGTTTTCTCTGGTTCCAGCACGCTCTGCGGCTGCTCGCTTTCCGTCAGATCCACAAAGTTCTGGGCATGGAGTCCCTGCCGGCGTCCAAGGCCAGCGCTCGCAACCGCAAACGTCGACGGGACGTCAGTGACACAGGGGAGGGAGAGGGGGAGGGGAAAAAAGACAAAAAGGAGGAGGAGGAAAGTGCTTGACCTCTGCCTCCAGAGGCGTTTGCTAGTTTAGAGACTGGTAGAATGTCACGACTTAAAAGAAATTTTCTTATCTTCAGAACAATCTTAACACACAGTTACATACATATGAATATAACTGACTCTACATGTTACATGTCTGCCCTTGAATTGAGAGGAATAATAATATGTTGGAGGAGGAGGAGTAAGGCTGAAGTCTGAAAATCCTCCCGTTATGATTTCCTGCAGATGTAGTGTGTTTTAAAGTGTGCAGAGAAAATTGGCTCAGTTAAAAACAAATCATGAAAATAACTGACTGCATCATTCCATCTCATTATGATTGCACACTAACTACTGACCATTACTACCCGTGTTTATTCACCATAGTTAAACCACCACTGTCACATACAGTTGTATTTTTTTGATGATATTAAAGCCTCCAGTAAATCATTAGCACCTTAAGATTTATTTCCAGAGACTGAACTCTCCTGCTCCTACTCTCGAGTCAGGCGTCACTCAAGTAACAACATTGGTGCATGATGTGTACACTGAAACATGTCTTTCAGTCTGTGTTACAAAAAGATGTTTAAGTTGTTGAAAGTTCAAAACTGTGAGAAAGAGAGGGATCAGAGAAGACTGGCTTTATTTAGGATGTGCATACATACAGTACTGTGATGTGCATTGTGCCCAAAGATGGCACATCAGTAATAATCTAGTGTGATGCTGTTGAGCAGACCTCCATGGCTCGTGGCTCCCTCTGAACTATCCTGTAAACTGTTCCGTTGGTGACACATCCACCCCATACGTTACGAAAACTTGCGGGAGATTTGACATAGTTTTGAAATCCTACCAAAGGCCTTCTAATTGCAGCTTAAACAGAAGACTACGCTGATGAGAAAAAAAAAAACAAAAGCTTCCCCTTCAAAATACATCATTAAGGTTTTATCAAAAACCTACACAGAGACACAAACAATCCCCCATGGGGTTTTCTGTGGAGGTCACGCTGGAGAGTGAATTTGTCTCAGATGAGGCCAGTCTTATACCTTGCACAGTCTGTAGCATGCTGAAAGAATGAAGCACTTAAGAAATGACAATGTGACTGTATGCAACCATAATTTTATCATTTTAAATAATACGCCTAGTAATCTTTTTTTTTTCTTCCAGGACAAAAGAGAGAAGCTTTAGTCAGAAAAATAAGACTGAGTATCTACTGTAATGATCAAATGGTTATCGTCCTTTGACTTTTCTTCCTTGTGCCTGCATCATGTTGTGTTTTACTGAAGTCTGCCTAAGGGGAACATGTTGTTTTTGTCAGGTTTAATGGTAATGATCTTATTTCACAAAGATGTAGGACTGGGAAGGGACCGTTGCACAACTCTTTGGCTTAAAAGTTGATGTGAGAGAAACGACTGTGCAGTTTTAGTTTAATTTTCATTTACCAAGATCATCCTATATAAGTATTGCTTATTATTTTATTTCTGAAGGATCTATTTTTTTGTATTGTTTAAACGGAAAGTGTGAACGTTGCTGTCCTATTATTTGAATGTCTTTGTAGTGTTGCCTAAAATTAAGGGGAGATAATAAAACACTTTTAAGCCAGTTTTGGTCCCCTGGGCTTTTGTGTGTGTTCTGTCTGTGTTTGCTCTAAATTCTCTTACATGCTTTGTGCATTGTCACCTACAGCGTCACCTCTGGCGCCGCCTCGTTTAGTGAGAACTACATTTTCCCTAAATGTGGAGGAAGTGGTTCGACAGACGGACACGCGCTCGCGACAGCTGCAGCAACCTCCGTATCTGGGATATAAAAATACACAATCGGTTTCTGCTGACTGGTTATCACGGGAAATATGACTGAAATGGAATGAGACCAAACTGATGTGCAGCTGCTGAGAGGTTGAAGTGGACGTGTTGGTGCTTTCCCCAGCAGCAGCAGCAGCAGCAGCAGCAGCAGCTGTCCCGGGAGGAGGCTGTCGGCATCGGTCCACGGAGCCGCAGGTACTGAAAGATTCATGTGGATGAGAAACCAGACGGAACGAGCTGTCAGGACGTTTTTCTTTCTCTGCCTCTTACTTTTAATTTATGCGACAGGAGCAGCCACTCACAACCGATACGTTTCTACTGTGTTATTTTTGCTCGACGATGTAACGGACAAACATGACGGACAGTGTCTTGTCATATTCAGAGACATTTGACTCTCTTTGACAGGTGTCCATCACAGAATTATCCAAACCTCCTGCCCCATTCATGGCCAAGGTATGTAGCCCACTGCATGGACCAGCAGCTGTTTACTGCTGATACAGTACATCTCACTGAACATAGACTAATGTGACAAGTCCACAGGGTGTAAGTTGTTACACATTAGTCACTGTGATTGAACTGTTGGCTGTTTAAGTTTATATATGGGAATTTAAATATATATATGTATATAGATTGACATGAATGTTTAATGGTGGACTTCAGTGAAGTGTATCAAATCATATGACTAATAATGTTGAAAACCAGTTTAATAGGCTGAGATCAGGCTGTTAAACTGTTTGAACAGCAACAGAGAGGAGGTTAAAATCACTGGTTTTTGTAGGTTTTTAGTCAGTGGACGTGAATATGAAAACCACACTTTAACATCAAGAATAAAGTTATTAATAAATAATTGATTAGCTCATATTGACCTGGATTTAAATTGGGGAATTACTTATAGGTTGGTTTTCTATCTAAACTCAACACAGACATCTAAATTAACAGCCCCTGCTCCTAAATAATCCCAAGTTATATCGCTAAGAAATTTTAAGGTAATAACAGACCAGTTGTACAAAACAAAATATCTCGTTGCTTAATATGTGTTGATATAGTAGAGTTGATGTCTGTGTCATTACTGTCTCTCTGCCTCTGCAGATGAACTGGGCAGCGGGTACTCAGTGTGTGGCAAAGGGAGACCACAGAAAACCCAAACCTGGAGAACTCATGTACCATAAGGGAGACATCCTCACTATTGTTGACACAAACACGGTACTTCCACCTTTTAATGAAGTTACGCTGTTTGTTTAGTGAGCGGAAGGGAAGTGATGGTGAATGCTCACCACCAAATGTTCCTCTTCTTTGTAAATCACCCTGTAACACAAAACCTTTGATTGCCCTTTTGCAGAGGAAGGGATTTTACACTGCCAGGCACAACACCACAGGTGAGGAAGGACTCATCAGCTCCACCAACGTTCGCGAAAGAGAAGCTCTGCGTGTCGACCCAAGCCTCAGCCTCATGCCGTACGTCTCCTCTTCTTCTGAATATTACCTCTCCTCACATCTCTGTGTCATTATTGACTCTCATACACATAAATCCATCTTGTGACCACACCGTGTGGGCTGACGTACCGTCTGAAGATTAATCACTACATAACTTCCTTTTTTTGCTGTGGTAGCTGCAGGATGTAGGTTAACTGTACATTAACCCCTGCCTGTTGAAAAATAGGATTTCTGAGATGGCCCAGATGCATTTTTTTTTAATCAGCTTTATTTACAGAGACAAGAGTTTGTTTTTTTCTGATGTGTTTCACTGTGTGCTTTCTTTTCTTAGCTGGTTTCATGGGAAGATCTCCGGTCCAAAGGCGGTGTGTAAGCTGCAGCCAGCCGAGGACGGCCTGTTCCTGGTGAGAGAGTCTATCCGTCATCCTGGTGATTATGTCTTGTGCATCAGTGTCTCAGGAGAGGTCATCCACTATCGAGTCATCTATCAGGACAACAAGCTGACCATCGACCACACTCAGTATTTCTACAACCTTATTGACATGATCGAGGTGAGAGAAGGTGACCTGACTGCACTTGGAAATTGAGTGTTCACAACATCTTTGAGGGTCTTTTATGTGAGGGTGAAATGAAAAACAGTCTATATTGTTCACTCAGATTCACCTGCACTTTCTTCATTCACAATTCTGAGGATTTCAGGCATAGTGTCGTCTACATCTATGATGTATGGTGCAAGGAAACGGAAAGAAACCTCCCCTACACTTGAGGGTTAAGATTGTGACCTGTGGGTGCAAGTTTTGACCTCCGCATTCAAAATTTAGCCAGATATTGCAGCATAAATAATCAGTTAATTAATTTAGCTCAGCCATGTTTCCTGAGGGTCAGCTTGATTCTGTCTCCTTTCTCTCTGTTTCTCTCCCTATTTCACATATTTAGTCCTCTCACAAACTTATTAAGTATTAAGTTCTGAGAGGACATGAACACCTACAACAAAATTCATCCTGAGGTAGATTTGTTTTGTTTATCAAATTTCATGGTAATCCTGTCCAGTCTGTTCAGTTGATGGTCGGCACCTGTCGATCCATCCAGTCTTTCGATGGTCAGTGTGAAAACACTGTCCTCACATTGAGATGGTGGTTGACACTCTGCACCAGTGTAAAAATATGTCATGTGTCAAACGGGCAGGAAGTGCACTTTCACAGTTAATCTGTATTTAGGCTGTGTTTGCGTGAGGGCCCATTTGGAGGCAGACTCCACAGAGATAGCAGCTTGTGCGCTGCGACATCTTATCAGCGAGCAGCAGATGACTTTAGGCCTGAGTCAGAGGAGCTGACTTAGTCCTGTGAGGAAATACAAAGGAGGATAGTCCAGATTAACATTTGGACTGACTCATGTTGTACTTTAACTGCTCTGCCCCAGTGCCTGTGGACTGCAGTCAACCAGACTCCAATGTGTCACTGTAGATGAGTTCATAATCTACTGGTCCCCGCTCATACTTTACTGTATGGTCATTTTCAGACAATTTGGCAAACTTTGGGATTTAAAGCTGCAACTCTTACAAATCAAACTGAATCTGGATCCAGGTCTGACTGCTCGGGGTAGCACTGGAGATAAGCCGTAAACAAGGACACACACCCATCACACGAACGTGCAGACATTTCACCTAGTGTTGGTTTATTTGCAGCACAGCCAAAGGGTTGTCGTTCCAGATACAACCCTACTCTATAGCTCGAGCATTCATTCACACACACTATCTAACAAACATCCCACATTCACTCTAAACTTCAATTCTTATATGCATAGACACGTATTGACATATTTTGACATTTAGGGGCTGCATCCGGTACCACCTAGTTTCAATAAAAATAAGATCTTGAAGGATGATGTTTTCAGTTGTATTTCTGCTCTCTGTCTCCTTCACTGCCTGCCTGAGCCATACAAGGTCTTACTGGCCCAGCCATGGTCTTTGTTGTTAAGGTTAGGGTTAGGCTCCTCCCCCTGGTGTCTGAGGTACTCGTACCTCAGCTGTCACCAACACCCTGCTCTTTGTATCCAGCTACACACTGGATACACCACTTGTTCTCAGTCAGGAGGAGCTCAGCTCAGCCCTGGGAGCTCAGATTTACTTCCCCTTTGTTGGGTTTCTGCTTATTTTCCTGGTTTTCATGCCAAAGATTTCCCTCTTTTAACCCTGACACCTAATGTATCCCTCAAACAGCTGGAAGCTTAGTATCTAAAACCATACATAATATGACACACTGAGTGTTAAACCGCTTTAATCAATAGAGAATGCATTTATACATATATCACTTACCAGCAGAGGCCTTTTTCATCTATGACAAACGTGTCTCCTTTAACTCTATGAAAACATTGGGGACATTACAATGACACTTTACTATGTCTGTACTCATTTTGTGTGGTGAAGTGTGTCTGATGGGATCTTAAGACGTATGCATAGTCTTATATTTTACTCACTGCAGCACTGACCACAGAGTACAAATTACTTCCTGGGTGTGGGGGAGGTGTTCTTGTAGTGCTCAAGGTATTTGTGTCAAAGTTTCAGTGAGCTTTTTTTTCTTTATTCTTTTGATCAGAAACCTCTGAACTTTCTGTGGCCAAGCAATTTATAATCATTATTCACCCAAGATACCAGAGAGAGAATGTTATAGTCTAGATTTAGAATATACTAGAGGAGGTTACAGGCTAGATTATAGTCTAGATTTAAAAAATTTGTTATTAATACCTGAATTCATTTAATGAACATCTGATTCTGTGTTTCCATGTTTGCAGTTCTACTCAAAGAACAAAGGATCTATTGCTACAACTCTCCTGAAGCCCAAACAAAAACAAGGGGCCAAGTCAGCTGAGTTAGAGCTGTCTAAAAGTAAGTTTGGTGTTTATGACCTAATAAAACATTAGATTTATACAGATGTGGCTTTCTTTGGTAGGAGTGAAAAACTTTATACCCAGATCAGGGATTCTTTGTAAAATAATTTCTTATTTTTATCATAGGTGGTCATGTTGGTGTATCAGATATTAATAACAATGACCATAAAAGAAAATAAATGAATTAGGCAGGTTAAAGTATTGTCAACGTCTCTCTTCTCTCCAGCTGGATGGCTGCTGGACATCTCAAAGCTCACACTGGGAGAGAATATTGGAGAGGGGGAGTTTGGTGGTGAGCTTCCTTGTCTTATTCTTTTTACAGGATAATTGTTGTGCCCTCATATATACAACATATACAGTAAACTGTGTGAATAATGTGAGTGGTTGTCCTCTGAAGCTGTTTATGAAGGAGAGTACATGGGCCAGAGGGTGGCGGTAAAGACCATTAAATGTGACGTCACAGCACAGGCCTTCCTGCAGGAGACCGCAGTTATGACGTGAGTCTTAAGTTTCATCATTTTCAATTTTGGAACCTCGGTCAAAATTCTTTTTTAACCATCTGAGGAAGTTTTGCATCAAGTTCAGCTCCAGTGTGTTTGCTCATCGATGAAGAATTGCAGTGTTTCCTCTCCTGCTGTTACTCTTGACTCATGTTAGTTCAATTTCACTCATTCCAGGAAACTCCAGCATAAAAACTTGGTGCGGTTGTTGGGTGTCATTCTTCACAAAGGACTTCACATTGTCACAGAGCTCATGAGTAAGGTACAGTGAACGCATCATTAGTCAGAGGTTCTCAGTGGAAATATCCTCATTATATGAAAAAATAAAAATAGCTTACATTGTGAATTTAGCATATTCTATGTGGCATGTTCATAAAGAAAAATACATAACACAAATAAAAGCACATATGAGTGAAATTGTTTTATTGACCTATTTGACCAGTGTTATTTCAGATAATTTACAGACTGTTAGGCTGATTTTCAAATATACTGTAGCACCACAGACTTTGTTAAGTGTATTGTTTCTTATAACACTAACTCCAACATCCTCTTATAGAAGCCAATTAACTTTGTTTTGTCATGTTATTTTGTGTGTTGCAGGGAAACCTTGTTAACTTCCTCAGGACACGGGGACGTTCAGTTATAAACTCAATGCAGCTGCTTCGCTTTGCACTGTGAGTTCATTTATTTTCATTCTGTTAATGTTCTCCACAGCTAAACATTATACTGAGTGCAATATCCAGATTGTGTTGAGGGATGTACTACGTAATTTTGTATTTTGCGTGTGTTTGCTAAAAGTGAGAATTGCCAATGTGTGTGTTGGCATGTTGATGTTGCAGTGATGTGTGTGAGGGGATGGAGTACCTGGAGTCTAAGAGGCTTGTTCACAGAGACTTGGCAGCTCGAAACATCCTGGTCTCTGATGACAGTGTGGCTAAGGTCAGCGACTTTGGTCTGACCAAGGTGGACTCCAAGGTGTCAGATAGTGTCAAACTGCCGGTGAAATGGACCGCCCCTGAAGCTCTGAGGAAAGAGGTCGGGTCAAATAACTGTTACATCACTTTCATTACCCTGTATTCTTTTGTTTTTTAATTATTAACATATTGACATATATCTTTAAATCCTGATTAACTATAATAACCATTTATCATTGTTATTTCAAGTACAACTCAGACAACAAATTTTAACAATTGAAAAAGTGTGCCAACTAGTTAGGCCTATCTCATCCCATATAAATCCTAGCAATCCTAGATCACACAACCAACCAAGGAATACTGGATTTTACACATGGGTTTTACTTACTTTAAAAGTAGAAATTAAGCAAAAAATAGTGTTTGTTAATATTATGCCTTGTTATCAGTCATAATTCAGGTTGGTGTGATGACCTGATGCAGATCTTTCCTTCAGTATAACAATTCAATAGTATTTCACAGTTTCCCACACATTGGATTTCAAATTCCTATCAGAGAAGGCTACTAGGTTTTTAATATTTTTCCCTTGTTCTTGCAGAAATTTTCCACAAAATCAGATGTCTGGAGTTATGGCATTCTTCTTTGGGAGATCTTCTCATACGGTCGTCTGCCTTACCCAAAGATGGTATGTAGCACCAGCACATGCCACTGTTCATGTGTATGTCTTAAGTCAAATTATCACAAACCTTTTTGTGTGAGAAGTCGCGGACTTCATACTTTTTTGTCATCCTTGTATGAATTACAAAGGTTGATGTCAACCTGTATGGACTCTACAACATCTGACTAATGACAAATGTTTGTCATCTCCCAGAATCTCCTCCCAGCCCAAACCGCAATAGGAAGTAGTATCAAGCTGTTACGTAATTCTTTCTGTGTCATGCAAGGATTCATGTCTTAGCGCATAGTAGGTGTGTCAGTGGAAGAGCTGCCAAGCCGTAGTGGTCAGCTGTGTCACTGTAACGTCACTGGATCAACTTAGTGCGTCTGAGCAGGAAACCACTTGAGGTCACTCAGATCACTGTACTGCGTCAGTGAGGATAGAGGTTTAGCAGAGAGACGAGCCCATCAAAGTATCTCTATTGTTATGGTACATTGTATAACATGTACAGTAAACGTTACACAAACGTGTAAAATAATCTCATTGTTCTCAGGAAGTCAACTAATCTACTTCATGAATTGTTTGTACTGGAAGGAAGGAAAGAGGTGATACTCTTTTCCAGTGTGGGCAGCAGGATCAGGATCAGGCAGCATTGATTGAAGGGACAGTTAGTGTGGTATGCTCTTGATCTCTTTTGCACCTTACATAAAATGGTGTCCTTTTAAATGCCTATGAGTATCTCCTAATTACATCATGTTTAACATGAGCACAGGTTGGTTTACTTGGGTTATGTTTGTAAACCCTCAATTAAACTCTACACCTGTCAATTTGTTGTCTGCTGGCAGACAGAGCCAACATTACAAAGGCAGAGTATGAGTGTTTTGCTTTATTCAGCCACACAGTACAAATAAGAGCATATCATTTTTTATTGGTAAAAGTGTTTTTGTTTTTTTTGTTTTTTTTATTGTAACACAACCAAACGGATTAAATTTGCTTTAAATGTTAATTTCACTTACCACCATTCACAATTTCTCAATTTATACCTCAACCAACATCTCCACACTTTCCACTTCTCTCCCTCCTCATTGCTCCTGATCATGTAGTCTCTGAAGGAGGTCCACGAGAGAGTGCAGGGAGGTTATCGAATGGAAGCTCCTGAGGATTGTCCCCCTGGTGTTTACTCCATAATGATGGCATGCTGGGAACAGGAGCCACGCAGAAGACCTGCCTTCCACAAACTGAGGGAGAAACTTGAACGGGAGATGGGTAAACACAGCCCGAGCCCTGGGTCAGAGCGTCGGGATGGGATCAGGTCTGGATCTGGCTGTTGATCGTGGTTGTCGATCATAAACTGACAATGATGGAAAAACAGTGCCACCTCTTGGACAGCTTTCCGCACATTGTTGGTATCTTGTGTTGGCGAGTGTCACACTAGATGAACCAGTGGAGCAGATGTTCTCATAAAGATAGCACGACTGGATACAGTGGACGGGACCTTTCAAAGAAAGGTTGCACAGTTGGAGCCATGAATAGACAAACCTTGCTTTAGCAGGTCTGAGGAAAGCAAAAAAAAAGGGTAATTTTAATACTGGACCTGAATAGCTCAACAACTCTTGGATGGATTGCTGTGAAACCGTACAGATATTCCTGGTCCCCTGAGGATAAATCCTAATCACTTGATTAGGATTTCTTAACTGTTCTTGTGCCAACAATAGATTTCCAAGTGAAATGTCACAAAATCTATTGAAAGAATTGCCATGAAACTTTGTACACATGTTCATGTTATCCCTCACAATTAGTTCTAATAGGTTTGGTAAACCCTTTTCTTTTAAAAATAGCGCCATCATCTGGCCAAATTTCACTTTGTACAGTTGTTTTTTTTAGTAAGTTTGTTGAAAACATCCTCACCAACCTCAGCTGTACTTTCTGTCATCAGTTGGCATGGCATTGTAAACTAATGTGACTATGGTTAACATTATACAGTCTTAAACCAGCATATTGATATAATTCATATTGATATTAACATGCTGATGTTAGTGTAGCAGTCAAAGCATCACTATGCCTGATTGCACAGAGCCATTATCTAGCTAAAATCCCTTTTTTTCTTCTTGTGGCAACTGTTTTTTCTTTGTTGGAAGGGAAACTATATATTTGTGGCCTATTTTTAAAGATTGATGTCCTCAGTAGGAAGAGATATGTTTGAGAGTGAGAGACAAGTAGGAGAATGCAGTATCTCCAATCTTATCTTTAAGAGTGCCATAATATTATTTTCAGAGACTTTACATTGATTTTGAATCTACTGAATTATATCACATGTTTGAATGTCAGTTCAGTAATTCAAATGAAGAATAAATACAGGTTATTATTAATCATGTCAGAGAAAAATGAAATGAAACACAGTGTCTGTAGGAAAGAGGGTGGAAAGAGAGAGATGAAGAAAAAGGAAAAATGTTTATCCTGGATTTAATCACAGATCAACAAAATCTGCTTGTAGCATTAATGCTCAGCAATATGCTGAGGACCCAGGGCTCAATATGAAAAATATTTAATGTTATTTCTGGTATATTACAAGTTAAGATTTTACTTATTGGTTTGAAAAAATGGTTGGCATTTTTGCTAGTGTGCAGAGAAGATTGGGAGGATTTGACTGTCCATTTGTTGCAGATCCTCTGTGGCCTTTGGTTAATTCTCCTATAAAATGGGTATGTTTTCACTTTTACAAAGGCCAGCAGTCCAAACTTTTAAGTGCTGTCTTTGCCTCTTTTTTTCTTCAAACATCCCTTATCAGCATACTTGGGACAGACTTTGATTCAATTAATTCAAATTTGATAAAATTTGTTCAAATTTAATCCACTGCATAAGACTAAATCTATGGGAAATACAATATTCATTACGACTTTCTCCCCACTCTTTATTAGGATCTTTGAGATTATAGGAGTGACTTTGTTTTAGCTGCTGTCCTCTTCCAGCATCTCTTGGGATGTCTTGCTCTCTTTTGCAGGTACAAAAATTTAGTTCTTTTTTGACTTGATATAAAAAATGTTTTTGATGCAGTTGCAAATTTTACATGCATAATTACTTATTCTATTTATTACAGTGCGTGTATCACTCATTTTAATATATGTAACGGTCAAGATCTTTTTTAAATAGAAATGCAATGAAATGTAAGACTAATACAGTTTTCAATTCAAAACTCAGCACAAACAAAGCCTCTGTTTTGTTGGATTACTGTCACGTCACAAGACCAAATTAAAAGCCACATTAAAGATGTCATTTGTTTTAAGTCGACGTGAGCCTTTGTCTGTCCCAGGAGACAGACTTCAAATTGGGGCTTGATCCTTTATCTCTTGTCATCCAGTGTGAGCAAGGGTCCGTCACTATTTGTGCAATCTGCTGTGTTTTCCTGAACCTTTCTAATGGGATGAGCAGCAATTTTCTGCACGAGGATTTATAAAGGAACCAAACGTTAAAAAAATAAATAAATAAATGAAAAAGATGGAAAAAAAGATAATAAAAGATTTTCTGCCTTTGATGAGGATGAGTAATATGTTATTGAGTAGAGGTTTTTTTTTTTCGCCCCCTCACTGTTTGTCAGTGTGTGGTTTTGTAGCACTGCTGTGGGGATCTAGGCAAGGGTTTTATCCTGGTATCCATATGTTAATAGTGAGCTGAGTTGTTTTTCTCGGAATCTAATGCCTTTCCAAGGTGTGCTTCTCCCTTAATACGCAGTGAAGAGCTAATCTGTTGAAGCACTGGCATCGATAAGCAGAGTGAGCTGTTGTTTTCAGCTGTGGACATTCATTGCAGTCCATAAGCGGTGGGACAGTCACTCGACTCAAATGTTATATGAAATGGAGAATCACTATGTGGTTAATGTGCTTACTTCTGCAATTCTAGCAATATTCATATACACGAATAGTCCTTTGCTTATTAGGAGAGCAACTGTAATCGCACAAATTAGGATCATATCAATTTCCCATTTGTAACATGCCACTTCACTTTGAGGAGTCTGTGGTCTCCCTACAAGTCTAAGGTCAAGGGCCCTGCCCTCTGAGCCTTTAAGCACATAATATGCTCTTCCAAGAAAACTGTATCATCTCAGCAGCTGCTCATCCCAGGAGAGCAGCTTTCTCTGACAGATCCTGCACAAGCCAGGCTGGGAAATTTAAAAACAATATGATGGGCCAATATAACTTAACAATAACAATATAACTTCACTATATTTCAGACAGTTATATTTACATACAAAATATATTACTTATTTTCAACAGTGTGAAAAATAGGTGAATTCAACGCCAACCCAACCACTGTGACATTAAAATGCTGCTTATGTAGTATATTAGTAATGATATACCAGTAAAATTTTATAATGTAATACTTTGAAAGTACTTTTATCATTGATACATTTATATATATATCTATAATTTACTGATATTTTTTTTTCCCAAATACATTTTTCTGAATGCAGGGCAAGTAAAGTATGATGATATGATGATCACATCAGTAGTTTTTTCCATCACTGTTAGCCTCTCCAGTTTTGTCACTCCACCACAGAGGCCTTAAGAGCTAGTAATTGATTTGCATGAACACTGGTGTAGGCTGGATTCCAAAAATGATAGAACCAATACCATTAATGATTAGCTCCAGAAAAAAATGCATGTAAGCTCTTGGTGCACATTCACACGATTCTCTTCAAGGTATTTACAGTAGCAACGGTAGGTAAAGAAATTATTCTAGCACTACAGTTTGTCACGTGCTCCAACAACAATCAGGCCAAAACCTGAATGTCAATACATCCCCTTTTATGTAGTTGGTGCACCTTCTGCTCCAAGGCTGATTGCCTACACTGCTTTCGTTGTAAGCACAGACACATTCGGTCAATAAGAGAAGTTTTCTACATTTGTTCAGGTCAACTGAGGTCAGAAGCTGATTGGTAATACCACAGGGATCAATGATCTGGCCGGGAATCAGCAGGTTCACAGTCTACTAAAATGCCCTAAGAACCATTTTTAGCCTAGCACATGCTGCACAGGAATAAGTAGGTCAGGCTTAGCATGGTGCGTATAAGTTTTGGATTGGCCTCCTCACAGAAAACAGATCATACATGTCTGAGTGGAATTACTGCACCAAACAGAGAAAGTAAATGCAGTCTTCATTTAATCGTCTTCATCACATCTCACATCCCTGGAAATCAAACAAAATAAATTACAATTCACAGTTAAATAATAACAATGAGTATATTTATATAAGTAAGTGGAATTGTTTTGCTGATGTATCGTGATTGTTATCGCTTCATGTTAAATGAACACAGATTCTTTAATCCAACAGCAGTGGGACTTTTACTCTTCCTCATCTTTCTCTCACCAGCAGAAATAACTTTTTCTGAATCACATGTTCACAACAGTTTGTTAATCATCAGACAAATGTGCAGAAATACTCAGGTATTGTGCACCTGTTTACGATATATCCCCAGTTTCACTTTTATCTTCGTTGGCACGAGAGCAGGGAGTGGAGTGGTACCTCTATGAAAGTGTTTCAGGCAGAGTAAGATGTACAGTATGAGAAAAATCATGTTGTTTAGAACACTGAACAGTGTAAACCTATATTTTAACCTACACCAAGAATAAAATGATGAAATTGGCCACCATAGGTCCTCTTTAATATCTTGAACAGGATAACCCAACTGAACTCATATAATGCTGAGACAACGTATCTTGTCTTATGCATGTGTCGTCATAATAACAATAGCAAATATTTGATACTAAGAGTCTTTATATCAGGTAACAGGACAAGACAGGATGAACTTGAACATGCTTCCTCTGTGTACAGTGTAAAAGCTTACCCTGCTGAGGGGGCAGCACTAATTCAATTATGTGAACAAGGTTAAGACCAGCCTGTCTGCCTCAATGTCTGACATTAGAGGTGCTTGCGTGACAAGGTGACTGACAAGGGGGGCAAACAATGCTCACTGGGCTTAGAACAAAAAATATGCTTGACACAGTCTTACTGTGTTGGATTTTTTTTTTTTCTTATGTGAAGTTAATATTACTCAAAGTGCGACTGAAACATACTTGAATTAAATTTTCAGGGATTAAATTTCAAATAAATAAAGATGCATGTAACACTGCACACTGTATAAAAAGACAGAGACAGATAATAATATATATGTTAAAGTTTACAGTGCTTACAGTGTATACTGTGTAACTGGCCATGTACATGTAGCTGTAAAGCAATAATACCCCCAACCCCCACCCTGACCATACTATGGCTGTGACGTACACCTGACGACAAACGAGTAATGAGGTTGATTTGGCTTCAGTCATGTGAGGGGCCATAAACTTTAAAAAGCTAACTGTGATGTTGGACTACAACTTAAACCACAACTTTCAAGGAAAATGAAAGAGGGAAGTTTAGTTTCCAATATGAAGCCTCTGTTAAAGTAATTTTTGACTGTTCTTTTTAATGTGAAAGTCTGAAAGTGTGAGGACTGGATATGTTTCTCTGATCTCTCCTCGTCCATGTACACTCGATACCTCTAAATGGCACAACAAAACCGAAATCTTAGAATTTTCCTAATCTATCAAGAGGGAAAAGAAAGATCCCTCAGGACATTCAACATGTAGCTCTGGTGTCTCCTATTTCTCCTGATCATCTTTGAGATGTTTCCACACCTGCACGTATCAGGTGCACGTACAGCTTGGCATATCAGAGCACAAACCAAGGCATGAGTAGGAATGAACTGCCCCACAGAGACAGGATTGAGCTGGGGAGGACAATAACATTTCTGCTGGATTGGAGGCTCCTATAAGAGCACAGTGGCCTCCATAATTCTTAAAGAGAAGAACTTTGGAAAAAACAAGGCTATACTTGGAGCTGGCTACTCATCCAAAAGAACAAGTGGATGGAGAAATGGTAAAAGAGATAACAAAGAGCACTTTTACACAACAGAGAACTAGATCACATTCACCTCCACTATTACACCACATCTCCACCCCCCCCTCCTCTCTGCAGCTCCCTCAGTAAGCTGTGCAATTACACATTAGCTGCTTTTTACCCCTAGTAGGATCAAGAGGACTTACATTGTCATCTGATAAAACTAAGCCGCTTGACAACTACACTGCTCCTTCTTAACCAATTTATGCTCAATTAGGATAACAGAGAAACAGTGGAAGGACAAAAATGTATTCGCAAAATGAATGGTGGGATAAATGAGCACCTTTGACCATCATTACTCCGTTAGCTGGTGACAGGCAGAGTCAGTTCGTCAACAGACTGGTTGGGTTACAGCTGAGACAGAAGTGGTGGTCTTTCTTCGCTACACTCTGGTTTTCTGCTCTGAAATTTGAATGGGTTTTCATTTTAATTAGGGAAAAAAAAAATTATCAAATAATTTGTTTGACAATGATAATTTGAACTTTTAATTGTAAGCTATTACACTGAATTTGAAATTTCATTAATATGATTATACGCTTTTTTGGTGCTGTTTATGTTTTCATACTATTTATTAAATATTGAGATCCTGGGTTTAGCTACTATCTTTACTTCCCATTACATATTTTGACACCATTAAGTCTCATTTTGTTATGATTTTACAAAATTGAAAGAAATACACAACATCATCTGTTGTGTATGTCATTTACAACACTAGTCTAAAAGAAATCATCTGATTTACACAAAGTATTAAATCTGGGTTTGGTTTTATGAGCAATGTTTAAATTAAATGTAAATTGTGAAGTGTAGTTCTACAGCTTATTTATCATAATCAACACTTGATGGCTGTTGGTGCTGACCTTTCATTAAGAATGCCCACAGTCTCCATCAGCACACTTTTCATTAAGCACTGTAGCTTAGAGTCAAAGGGATAGACTGCCACTCTGCAACAAGTCACTGGTTAAGATACACGAGCGGATGAGCAGAGTCATCTGAGGTAGCGAGGATATGTGACCTATTATCCCACCTTTAGTCCTTCACTTAAATGCCTTTTCTCTAAACTCAGGCTTGGGTCAGTGTCCAGAAGCTCGAATGCATTTATCACTGGATACCATGAGCATGGTGGACGACAGCTGCCTCTCACCCAGCAACTTCCATGAAATGGGGAAAGGTGGGGGCTTCGCTGCGGGAGGCCGCGTCCACAGCATTGATGTCATTCTCGGTTTCAGTAAAGACCAGGACTCGCTGCTCAGTCCTGCTGGGGCCTCAGGACCTCATAAAGTGGACATAGAGGGGCTGTCTGAATCGGGGAAGCAGCAGGAGCCCTCATCGCACCCGTCTTACAGTGGGCACCTTTCGTCTCTGAGAAATGGCAGCACAGAGCAGCATCAACAGCAGCAGCAGCAATACCATGGTGAGAGAAGCTGATGGTGATGCTGGCCTCCATCAGAACAAAACGGTTTATTCTAGCAACACAGAGCCCTTAGTTTCACTTCACCAGGTTGCCTCACAGTTGAAGTTTATGAATTATCAGTTTTTTTCCCTCAAAACATATGTAATGGTCAAGAATATTGATTGTACAGCAACTCTGTCTTGGAAAGCTAAGAAATGATAGAACTGATTTTACTGCACTGACATGAGGTGTCTCTGAGCAAACATAATAAATCTTAAAGCTATTTGACTGCTGACCGTGACTGTTCAGTCGATCATGGTCAAGACAAAACTTTTCAAAAAGAACCAGCCAAGTTTATTAATATAAAACTGTATTTTTCGGCCCTTTCATTTTTCACAATTTGGAAACATATCTAAGACAACATGTTTAAGAGTCGCATGTTAAAAAAAAAAAAAATTTTAAAACATCCACTTAAAATAGATCCACACAGAGATGTAGATAGACAATAAACATATGCAGCATATGCAGGTGTATGTATTTACTTGAATTCTAGGGTCTGAACGTGATCTCCTCATCCATAACAGTTTAAACACTTGAGTTAAAATGAAACAATTATCCATCTCACTAAAAATGAACAGACAAGTTGTTGGAGAATTAGTCCTGTTCCTGCATGTTTACACTTGTGGACATGAGCTCTGTGACGTGCAGTAATTCATTTTTTGTTTTGTTTGATTATTTCAACTATTCTTTGTTAGACAGTGGGGACTTATTAATGAGAAATTTGACCCTTTGTATCACACGTGTTGATGCTGCTACATTTGGAACCACTCACTGGCAGATTCAGAATCAGTGTGTTATATGTGGTTGTCGTTTGGAGCCTGTTGCATTAGCTGTGTGAACTGTGCTGGCTGAGATGGAGAGATAAATCACAGAACAAGATGGTGTAGGGGGTTTATGTCCCTGAGCACAATCCCATCCCCTTGTGGAATTCCCCTAATCTTCTCTTCTGTGCAGATTAGATTGTACAGTAGTTCATTCGGGTGTTGTTATCGTTCTGTCTCAGGATCAAATTTATCACGTTTAATCTGAAGCTATTTTCACATGCAGGATCTGGCAGGTGGTTCGTGATTTAAACAGCAACATGGGTAAAACAACAAAAAAATATAATTTTCATGAACTGAAGATGGATATAACCTCAAAGCCTGACCAGCAAAGTGATTATAAGTGATTCAAATTTTTAGCAGCTGAATCCAGGAGGACGTTAGCTTTTTTTTTTCTTGATTAACGTACATCAACACCAATGACATCATCACCCTTTTGTATGTAACTACCCTGTGAAGTCAGCCCAGTTCCTTCTGAATGAACAACTTTTCAGTGTTCGGTGTCAGTCAACACCCCCCCTACCACCACCACCACCACCGCCCCACTCTGTACTGAGATGTTCTGCTGGCTGATAAACAGTGGGCAGCCTTCAGACCGGTGGCTGTGATGGGCTGACAGGCCAGGAGCTGGTCACTGAACCAGACCTGACCTCTGTCTTTGTCAGAGCCTGGCCTTTGTCATAGCTGCTTAATGAGAGGTGGATAAATGAACCCCCAGAAATCCTGCTTTGCCTTTGCCTCTGCTCCCGTTTGCCAGTTGAAAAGCCCCCCTCCCCACCCTCGCGCACTCCTTTCTCTTCATCCACAGATCCTATTAACAGAAACAAGCTCACATTTATATACATTTACCCAATGGTTTATTGAAGCACTGAAAGGACAGTGATGATTTTGTCAACTTGTACTAAACAAACACAAACAACAACCTAGTAGAATCAGGAAAATTAAAATTTGAGCCTACTGTAGATGTGGGTTCATTACTGACGTTCAAAACTTGTGGTATTTTTATAATAATAACAAAGAGAAAGAGATCAGTCGTGGAAATGTACCTGTATAGCTTTGTGGGATTTTTAGAGTAAGTTTATTTTCACTGTTAAGCTGTTTTCATTGAAACAAACAAACCAAAAAAAAGCCCAGCTGCAATCCTCAGGAGTGGGTGGAGACCAAACACAGAGCTAAAAGGAATCGAATGTTGGACTTACATTCATCAGATAGAGAGGAACACTAAACGAATGTAAATATTTGTCTGTAACCCTATAAACTTAAAAGGTAATGGCATATCAGTGACAGGGCAACCAGATAATCAGTGGTTCCTTATGCTCTTGATCTGAAAAAGCAAACACTTGGATTTTTTCTGTATTGTAGTTAGTTTGTGGAGTTCATGGCTTTACTGTTGACTTTGTAATTGACTTTGTACAAATTCTTGTTTCCAGTTCTTTTGATGGTAACAGTTGTACTCCTTACAGTCAACTGCATTGAGAACAGAACTGAATCGTATGTCAGTTAGACACAGACTACTTTCTGTCATTGACAACTAGTTCACCACAACCTGAATAATGTATTGTATTTACCTTTATTTGGTCTGACCCTAACAGACATGTGGAGGAGCTGCTTTTCAAATGCAACCGATCTAATGGCCGGATCATAGTCTTTGTACTTTGTTTACCTCACATGCCTGCTTGTCAGGTAAACACAAGATTAATGAACAGTCTTATTCTGACAGAGTTAAATACTCTGCTACTAAAATTAGGAATGAATAGCGAGATGAGCAACTGAGAGGAAAGCTAAGGAGGATTATCTGAGGTAAAGATGTTGTGGTGTGTATGGACTGTAGATTGTCACTGGCTGACAAATGTCAAATGTGTTGACATTGGCATTGTGTCATTGTTTTGAATGTATTTTAGCAAAACCTGTTTTAATTATACTGAACTATACTGTGGGAATTAACTACCGGTGACTTTACACTGTGATAACAATGTGATTTAAAACAGAAGGGCACACTTTTCCAACATCTTTTTAAAGACAGTTTACCTTTGGAGAAGATAAACACTGGAAACAAGTTTTCTAAATCCGATTAGGAATGTTTTTGAGCTTCATTGAGGTTCAGGGGATTGCTTGCTTCACTGACCTACAGTAGCCTATTGTTGCAGGTGTCAAACTAATGTTTGCTCTACTGGAAAGTGGGCACTACATTCTTCATTTCAACCAACCATTCTGCTTTTCCTTTCCTCCAAATTTTAGTCCTAATACAATATATTCATACTGCACCAACACGTGTACAATCCTCAATAGATGATGAACAGTTCAAAGTAAAAACTGTACAAATAAAATGTCCATTCCTGGTTTTTTTTTTATTTATTTTATTTTCTCCTCTGCTGAACAGATACCGGCCTGTTTACAAATAAGTGTGATGAGGAACTAAGCGAACTGAGGAAGAGCGCAGACAGTGATGAAGGCAAGTCTCCGGAGCCTTGCAAGGACGATCAGCCCAAGAAGAAACACAGGCGCAACCGCACCACCTTCACCACCTACCAGCTGCATGAGCTGGAGCGTGCCTTTGAGAAGTCCCACTACCCAGACGTGTACAGTCGAGAGGAGCTGGCTATGAAGGTGAACCTCCCTGAAGTCCGAGTTCAGGTAAGAATAACCACAACATCAGAGGCACCAACATAAGCTTACATAAATAAGTCTGAGTTTCAGTTTCAGACGACTTTATTCATCCCAAATGGGCAATTGATTTGCAGTTGATTTGCAGCTTTCAACAAGCATGCAGAAAACAATCAGTAAGGAAACATTAAAAAGAATAAGGACGGTCAACAAAATGTGGTCAGGTCGGCCGATAATTATTTTTGCTTTATTAGATGCTTGTTTCTCCCAGATTGTGCCCAGATTCCTCTGCCGAACGCCAATAATCTTAGAACACACTTTAACACTGTTGTTTAAGCTGTTCCTCTCCTTCACAGTTAATCCATTGAATCAGCAGATAGAGGAAAAAAGGCTTTCAATAAAAGAATGATAAAAGTTGCACAAAATAGTATTACAGACAGCTCACAGATCAGCTCAGTGTTTTCTTTGAAATTGAGCTGTGAATCAAACACAGTGCCAAGATAGATTTGCAAGAGTCCACAATCTGATCCTCTTCATTGTGGATGGTGCTTTCTCCTGGTGTGTCCCGACTTTGCCTAAAGTTGATGATCAGTTCCTTAGTTTTTGACACATTAAGTTCAAAGAAATGATCATCACACCATTTAATAAAAGCAGGTAGGGCCTGACTGTGATCTGAATCCCAGAAGAGCAGTGTCATCAAAGAATTTTATGATGTAGCTACCCTCTTGTGATGTCCTAAGACTGTAGCCATAACAACAGAGATCCATATTAGATATTTTTTCATTTTACATAAGTACATATTCAGGGTATTCAGTATTAACATTGTGTTGCTGTCATATGTTTAAGAGCAGCACCACAATAACACTGCAGGTATGATAAATGTTATTACTGGCTTTGTGTTTTCTAAGCGTTGAAGGTAGGTAATCATCGTACATGTTGGCTTTTACCCTGAGAGTTTAATTGTTGTGGATCCAAACTTGCCAAGCTTTTCAGCTTATAGGCTTGCAAGTGCTCAGGTGAGGAGATTGCACTAGGTGGTTACACAAGCAGAATGCACTGTGCCAATGTTTGGACTGAAGGGCTGAGTTTGACACCTAGTAAAAGGTTGCAGGTTGCAGGTTGCAGTGCAAAGCAACAAAACACAAAATATCCTTTTTTTTCTTTCTTTCTTTTTTTTTTTTTTACAAACATCTTTTATCTTGAGCAGAATGTATCTGAATTTGAGGTCTAGATGCTGGCTTGAAGGTTGAGTTAAAGGAGAATCTCCAGAATCCTAATTTCACACACATCACATGTAGCTGCCAGGCTGATGAAAAGAGTAACAGCTCTGGAAACACCTGCACACTGCAAATCTGTTTTCCAATTGATCTTCTTCTCTCTTTTCATGGGTCAACACATACTGACAGTCCTTCCAGGGTTTGTAGCTTCAACAAACAGAGTGAGATCCAAAAATATAGTATAGATGACATTCTTCTCCTTTATATCTAGGTTGAGTCAATAATAACTTGATTTTGTCATCCAGGTCTGGTTCCAGAACCGCAGAGCGAAATGGCGTCGGCAGGAGAAAATGGATGCCAGCACAATGAAGCTCCATGATTCACCCATGCTGTCCTTCAACCGTCCGGCACCAGTTCACACCAGCATGGGTCCAATGACCAACTCCCTCCCTCTGGACCCCTGGCTGACCTCTCCCCTGTCCAGTGCCACACCAGTCCACAGCATTCCAGGCTTCATGGGTCCACCTCAAGGCCTCCAGCCCAGCTACCCCAGCCACAGCTTCCTCAACTCCACTCCTCATCCTTCTCATCCTCCTCATCCTCCTCATCCTCATCCTCACTCTCATCCCCATCCATCCATGAGCCAGGGGATGCAGAGCATGGCCCCCCCTCCTTACCAGTGTCCAGCACCGTACCCTGATAAATACCCTCTGGAGGACGTGGACCAGCGCAGCTCTAGTATCGCTGCACTGAGAATGAAAGCAAAGGAACACATCCAGTCTATGGACAAGACCTGGCAACCCATGTGACTAACAAACTTGGCAGTCCATGTGAGTGACAATGGGAAAGGGAGATGCTGAAGGTGGCAAACATTGAATAAAATGTTGGAAAAATTGCAGTGACGTGTCCGTTACACATGGATCACAGGAAATGAATTTTGAACTGTGAAGACTTGGGATTTTAGGACTTTTAGTTTGGACTTTCTTTCTACTTTTTCATTTTTTTTCCATCTCAAGGACATGAAGCAGACAACTGAAATCTGAATTGTTAACTTTACCTTGTTCTCCCTCCAATCTGTACACGTTGCTATGTTTGCTGCCAACTGTCAACAAACATCCTTCACCATGGTACTAATCACAATTTACAACCCATTTAGACTACTTTTTATACAAACTACAGGAATGATTCACTAATGCATACATTTAACAAAATTCATGATCAGCTTGTCTGATGATATTGGTAATTGGTTTTTCAGGGGTAATTGAATCTCTGTAGGAAAAATCATCATCTCAATGTCCAGCAGTCTTAGTGTCCATTGTCACTGGCTGTGGCAGCAGTTAATGAACACATGCTATAATATAAAAAATCACCAAATTTAATCACTGCTGTAGGTATTGCAACTTTCCTGTGATTGTTCCTCTACCTGAGTCAACCATCAGACTGACTGATTTTGACAGAGCATCACATTCTGATGATGATTCTTTGCTTTTCCCATTTTCATCAGCAAGTTTGTGTTTTTACTAATTAATCCAATTGTCGAATTTTCATGGGTCAGCTCATCAGAGTTTCAGAGTACTTTGTGAATGAAGGCCCAATCTGGGTTTAATGTCAGAGCAGCTTTTAAAAGAAAATCAAGGCGAGGCAATTCATGTCTCTGACTGTGTAAAAGCACCTCTCTAACTCATCTCATTGATTTATAACAGCTGTGTAACTGGTTTTCAGTACGTCTCCAACTCATGGTTCATGTTGCTGCCCACGTTAGAAATTTGAGCCTATAGTATATAGATACCCTGGTATAACTGGAGTGGGAGGAGTCCAGGCAGAGGAAATTCTCACGCTTCTGGTGTTACAGAGTGTAAAATTAGATGATTGCGGTAAAGTCAGAGATATGACGGCACCTTCTGGGTGGACCAGGGCTGAGAATATACCAAAAAATAATCCTGCAAGATTATCATCCTTTTCTGATTTGAGATGCTTTAAGGAAAGAAGGAAACTAGGAAGGAAGGAGAGAAGGGAGGAAGAAAGGAAGGGTAGTGAGCGGAGTAACCCTCTTTTTGCTTGAGTGGCTGTTGGAGGTGAAAACCTGTTGGCAGCTCAGTGTTGGGTGGCTGCGTGTACGTGCAGGGCAGCAGAAAGAGCCCTGTGTGATGCGTCACCCCACATAGTTTAGTCTTTGTTCGGCACAATTGATCCAAGTGTATCCTCTTTGTCTGAAACTGAAGGGGGGGAAACGGTCTCAGGCTGCACTAAATAGGCCCTTGTAACCATTTTGTCATGGAAGTTTTTTTTTCTCTTTCTCAATCAAAGGAAGAGAAACATGGATTGTAGCTGCTACGGTCATTAGTGACACAATATTAGTCTTTTACCATCTGTTACAGAGTTAAGCTCCAATTGCGTTAAAGGTAGAGAGGATCGTTTCTAAACAGTAGCTTATATTTCTTTTGACTAGAGCTAAATTTAGCAGTGTTTGGTATTGACATTAGGATCTACAGAAAGTCACTAACTTATGCACAGACAGGAAAGCTATGTGGCAACTTGTTTGACTTGGTTTTGGAGCAAGAGGGAGAAAAAATCCTTAATATTGAAGTGCAATTTTGTAGTGTCTTTTGTATCTTTTTTTATGTTTTTTTTTTTTGTTTGTTTTTTCTAAAAGGAGACTCATTTTCCCCACGACTGCCCATGGTTGTGATATTTCTCTTGAATATGATGCAAAAATTGTGCTGACAGCATCTCATGAATACAGCTGCAACATCAATAACTAACTGCAAAAACAGCAATACATTTATAGTTATTTCTGAATGACTGGGAAATCTTTTGTTGTACTCTTCAGAGAGGGAAAACATAGTGTTACATCTGCTGCTCATGATCAGTCCTCATGTAGTTTCTTTTTATAATGTTGTTGGTAAGTGATGTTTAAACTCCCCATTGGACAGTGCCAGGGCCACAGAGGATATCAGGATTACCTTGCACATTAAGAGCTTCTTTAGGATGCTACGTGTGATTTTGGACCAAGAATAAGCCAAAGGTTAGATAATGGACAAAAACTGCACTAGATATTTGCCAGTTTTTTTTTTGTTTTGTTTTGTTTTGTTTTTTTTTAATGTGAAAATCAGGATATTGTTTCCTGTAATGCTGTTTTGTTTCTTACATGTTGTAGTTATATCTGTCTTAGTGATATCATTGTTTTCTTTCTTTTTGATTTTTTTGTCTGGATCATTGATGTCCATATTCTGGAAAGAATGAAGATCTACTGGAAATAAATATAGTTTGGTAGAATATGTATCTCTGCTTTCTCACTGCAGTGCTTTCATGTTGACCTGTGCACTCATTCCCACATAGTCACTGTTTTTTTTTTTACCCCACTAAGTCTAAAGAGCAATCCAAGATTACGACAGTATAATCGTTATCATCTGACATACATAAGCAGAGACGTTTTCTTTCTTTTCCTCTAACACTTGTGGTCTCTCTCTCTTTCTCTCTCTCTCTCTCTCTCTCTCTCTCTCTCTCTCTCTCTCTCTCTCTCCCTCTCTCTCTCCCTGTCATATAAGAGCTCTTTCTCTCTTTTTCCTACCCCTCCCAATCCTCTCTTCTGTTCCATGGCTTGGTGGCAGGGTGCCAGCCTGTTAGGAAGATGAGACTCCAATCAATCAGGGCTTCCCAGGGGGGCCTCCGACCGCAGGGCCCGGCTCCTTAATTGCCCCCAGGGCCGTCAGGCTCAGCCGCTGCAACACATGTTCACAGAGGGACCGGTGCCGCCATGCTAGCTGGTCTCCTCAGTGTGTGAATCACTTTCCTGGACAGATGGAGGCCTGGAAGGACCTCACTTCATGGGCCATATGGGTAGGCCAGTGGAAGTAACAGGCCAGTGTCCTGGAGTGATTAGATACTGCATTACACAACAGTCGTGTGTTGATGGTTAAGCATCCAATTAGGCCAAAAATAAATACACCCAATGGTGTTTGGAGAAGTGCAGAAGGTTTTTAGCAACACATACTGCTGATCTGAAGGCATTTACAGATGCTACCAAAGAACCTGGTAAACATCTGGATTAGAAAATATTGTGTCTGCTACGCAGTGTAAATATTTTGACCTTGTTTTTCAAAGTTGGGTATCTTTTCAAACATCTGCGTCACTGCTTGATTTATACTGGTAAATATTAATCATTATTACAAACATTTTTATTAATGTAGCAGTTTTGTTACACACATACATATATACACATGCAGTTTCAAGTAACAACCTGGATTAGGAATAGATAAGATAATATGTATGATCTTTTCTACTGTTGTTGTTTGTTTGTTTGTTTCAGAAATCAGAATCAATTTTTTAAAGAAAATCTGATGCTTAGCTCTGACTGAAAGGTGATATATTAAAGGCACCGAACCAAGCAAGCTGTTGGCATGAAACAAAAGTAATACCAGCTATGAGTCATGTGAAATAACTTATCTGTAAAGAGGGGAAAAAAGAAAGCCAATATTTGAGCTCAATTCTCAAGGATCATGGAAATAGCACTTTGCTTTTTATGACTATGACATTTGCACATGTAAGACAGGGACCTACATCAAGGTCAGTACTCTAACCTGTTGGAGTAGGCTGATGGGGTCATATCTCAAAGGTGTTTTCAAAGAGCTGAATAGCCATAACACTGTGTGGATGAAAAGGGAAAAAAAAATTCTTTGGACTGAAGAGGATGAAAGGGGAGACGGAGAATGTGAGGAAGTCAGAGTGGGGAAAAGTAAAAAAAGAAACATTAAGAAAGAGATTAAGTAAAAGTGTGGGAGTGAGAGCGATAGAGAGAGAGGGAGAGAGAGAGGGGAAGTAAAAGTGGAGAGGAAGAGAGAGAGGGAGGGTGGGATGGCTGCTCATCAGAGTTAATGATGTAGAAAATCCCCCAATTAGAGCGTTTTCCTGTGTTGCAGGATGAGTTCAGAGCGGGGTCCTCTGACAGCCCAGGGATTAGTACCCAGGCCAGGCCAGGCCGAGCTGGGCCTGAACAGACACTAACTAACTGCTGGACAGCTTGGCACTGCTCAGCTGGGGCCAGGTCGGGGCTATAGCCACAGCCAGGGGCCAGGGTAAGCATGCGTTGAGCCAGAGTGCGTGCTACAATGAAAAGCATGGGAACAAGAGCAGCAGCAGATCAACATGAAAAAAATCAGATGGAGCGCTAACACTACCATACAATAGCCAAATATATATTAAAACAAGCTAAATTAAAATTTAGATGCTATTTTTGCTATTGTTACCCTTTCATCAAGTTCCTGAACTTCTCTTAAAATCTGTTTTCTAAAATGATTCAACATTTAGACAAAGTCTTCAGGTTGGACACAGGTAAAAATATCATAATTGCTTCAACTGCCACATCTTGCATGAATGCAAAGACATTCTTCTTACAAAGTCTTATCTCAGTTACTTTTCTTTTTTTCTTTTTCTTTTTTATAGTATACTGTTTTTTATTTTTTACAGAATTACATATGTGATCATCCAAAACCATACTTAACCACCTCAATCCAATGTTGACATGTGGATTGTACAGGAAAATCAATTTTCTGTCATATTGCCTGTTGTCAAAGAATAAGGATGGTGCTGAGTGCTGGGTCCTGTGGTTGTAAAACACACAAGCACAGTCGGTAATCCTCCTGACCCGATACTTGGGATAAACACAGTCTGAACATGAATCCATCTCTTAACACAACAGTGAAGTGAATGCTGTTCAAAGTGATAAATGTCTTGTGCCATTCACCTGCGACTAGGGGAGGCAACATGCTACTTATAATAAGTAAAACTGGAATAAAGACTTGAGACATGGTCATGGAGACTCATTCCTGACCTTCAGGACATAATAGAGTATATGTGGTAAATACACAACATGTGGTTACTTCGGTATTGTGGGAGGTTTTGACTATATCCCATGCCCTTCTTCAGCAAAGTACCTTGAGATCTGACTGCATTGAGACTTGATTGCCTAAGGATTTGACTGGTCTTTATCCTAAATTCTGTATTGACCTTGCTTGCAGGCCTGTGTGTATGAACTTGCTTTCAGCTGGATGGTTAGCAATGAGAGACTTGGGCAGCAGTAGATCATTGTGAATAAAAATTCTTATAAGATGTTCTTCTGCACTATGTATTATGTTTTGCTTCTGGATTGTTGACTTTTGCTCACTTAGCTTGCACTAGCTCCAAATCCCACTGGCAAACAAGTGAAGAAAATCAAAGGTGGACTATAGGAACCACAGGAGCAGAGCAACAGTATTACAAAGAATATGTTTCATAGACTGATTAAAACACAGTCTCATTGTAAAGGTCACAAGATAAAGATGCCGGTCCTTTAAGTTAAAAGTTGTTGGGGAAGATATATGATTTATAGGAAACCCTGAATCACCTCCACAACACAGTTACTGTGTTCATTAAGAACAACCGAGCCCCTAATGACTAATTGATTAATTGTGCACTCTATTATTTCGCTCCTGCACCCCAGCAGATCTGAAAGGGCCACGGCTGGAGTTAACAGTCTTATTGGAAAGACGCGTTCCTTGCAAAGGATAATAAGGGAAAATAGCGGAATTAATTGGGTTTGATTAAGAGAGCTTTTCAATGGGACACAGCTTTTTCGCATGACATAATTAGAGGTCAGTTAAGGAGGAGGGGGATTTGGTAGTTGGCGCCAGTGCTGTGTGGGTGTGTGTGTGTGTGTGTGTGTGTGTGTGTGTTTGTGTGTGGTTGCTTCCTCACACTTGCAGAACTATGTTGTGTGTCTGATGTGGTACATTTCTATAGGCTCACTCACCAGAAAACACACAGCGAAGTTCACAGGGGGCCCTCTGTGCGCTCTGTGTGTGTGATTATCATCACTACACTTGCCAACATTAAAGGCAAAGACCTCAGTCTATTGTCATAGCTGCATGGTCATTAGCAGTGCATTTCAGAGACTATACTCTATTGTACAGAGGAGGGTGGTGGCAGGAGAGTACATTCAGCACCGTTTTTGGATCGGCACAAAACATGTAAACAAACTGAAAACATTTATCAGAGGCACGCATGCACACACACATTTTGAATTTATAATCCTGTTACAGTATAATCTAAAGAAGGAGGGGAGGCATACAGGGCCATCAGATCTAAAAATACACAAAACCAGGCTTTGCAGCTGATTAGATTATCAGATATTTCATCACAAGTCTACAGGGTTTTTTTTCACAGAACAGTCAGGATTTCACTGGTTTCTCGGTTTTATTCACATTCTTTTTTTTATAATTATCTTTTATTTGTAACAGGCCTGCACACCATTCATACATTTAAACTCTCTACCTCTCCTTACTGGAGTCAATTTTATGATTTGTTTTTAATTTGGCACATTGATATACTCTAAAATGTCCCACTAGTTTCTCATAGATATATTTAAATATATTAAATAGATTACCATAGTTTCTTTTTTAGTGGGACTTTCAACCCATAATGCTCCCAAAACAGTTTGTTGCATGATTCTCCAATCCCACAGACAGAAGGCTGACTTCACCTTACTGAAGTGTCTTTGAGCAATAGGCTACATTACATTACAAGCTGCTTTTCTCTACTGGCCCAAGTGGTCTGACAAAGTGGAATGTGAATTTGTCCTCAATCTTAGTAATTAATAATTTTGTTTCTACACGTGAATTTCCCTGCAAGAGACTGAAGAGTTTTTTTTTTTTTCATCTTGTTTATTGATTTTTCTTTTGTTATTGCTGCTGCTGTCCTGATACTCAGTGTGTGTTTGACAGACAGGCAAGTACTTTGAAGCAGTTTAAAAAGTTAATTTAGATATCCGGAAACCTACAGCCGCCTACCCTTTAAGAGGTGAAGTAGCAACCACACCATTGCACAATGATAGAGGTGGACAATGGAACTATTGCGCCCTCTATGTCTTAAACGTGGACATGACAGGAACTTTTTTTTTTCATTATAACAATTAAATAAATGGAAGATTGAAAGAACAGAGTTTTTTTTTTTAATTATCTGTAACTCACACATTTCTGTCATGTCAAACAATTATCTCCCTAAAACTAATGCACCTGTTTAAAACTAATACAACAGCCCTGTTATAAATACTCCCTCATGAAAGTTATAATGTTGAATTTTTGTTAAAAGTTTCAGGGGGAGGTGTTGATTCAACTTTAGTCTGTGATACTGTTAAAATACTATTACATCATCCAGAGATGTTTCTGTGAAGCTTATCCTTTCTGATATAAATGTGGTGGTCAAAATAATAGCAACACATGTCAAAATGACGCAATGTAGCACAAACTGCTGCCTCTTAAATGGCCATAAAGTTACAAACGCCTCACTGACACCACTTCAACAAAAACCGAAAATTAGGCTATAACCCCCTCACGCCTAGTTTTTTTTTTTTTTTTAGACGTAAACCTTCTCATCCCAATACGTGGACATGTGTCGATGGACACGAGTTTATATTCATATTTCTAATTTTATACTTTTATAAAGTAACGTGGAACAACTCCACAGTTAAATAAGCCCTGGTTGTGATCATGACTAAACTCCACCTGGGAGACAAAAGTTGCATTTCCGTGTTTTTATTTGACACGCGTACGTCACAGGGGGTGACAAAACCCCCACAATGCACTTTTCATCCTCAATGAGACTGAACTAAACATTAACATTAACCTTCCTCTGAGAGCTAATAACTTAACGTTTCTTGCACTGTTTCATCTCATATTTCTCTCCGACGGGTCGCTGGTGCTTGCCGTTTTACAGACTGACCGGTTGTTGCTGGTATGTTGTCTGTTGAAATATGACATATGAGTTAGCTACTAGCTAAGTTAGCTAATGCTAGTTATCGTTAGCTTTTCTCCGTTTCAGTAGCTACAAACATGGCCGAAGATAAACACCATAAACACAGTAAATGTAAATACTTTTCTACAGCTTTTCACGATGTGTTTCATCGAGCTGAACAGTTTAAAGTTAGAGGTGTCACAACTGAGTTGGTGAATCTGTTCTTACTTTGGAGGGGAGAGGCTTGAGTGGGCTACACATTAGGTGAGAGATGAGATGCAGAAAATTAAGGGATATTTAATAATGTATGATTATCAAACCAAGTTTTATATTTATGTCGTTGTAAGATCCTTTGAGATGTTCTGTTAAATGTCATCGTTTTCTATCAACATGGCAGACGATCAGTCTTAACTTGTTTTAGTATGATCAGTATACACTATAACTATAAGACTGCTAAACTGCACCAATAATGATAGATAGATAGATAGATAGATAGATAGATATATAGATAGATAGATAGATAGATAGATAGATAGATAGATAGATAGTATTTTATAATCCAGGCATGTTCACTCATTCATGTCTGGTCAAGTTTTTACAACAAAAAAAGATAAAGTACATGGTAAGAAATCCCTATAAAAGGCGACTTTTTAATTCATGTATTTGGCAGGTCCATCTTCCCAGTTTGGAGGATCAGGGAGTAGGATGGATCCAGAATACGAACATCGCCTCCTACGCCAAATCAATATTCAAAATGACAACCTGAGTCCTGTTGTGAGTCTTTTTTGTTCTCCTTTGTTACTTTTGTTATGCTATGCTAACTGTTTGTCATGATGACAGATGACATTAAAAGTGAGGATGAAACACACAATTTATTATTACTTTTTTATTTATCAGTTCATTTTATACCACATGCAGTGAACAGAAAAACTGTAGTTGCCTAGCTGCACAGTTTATTATGGTACTTGGCAGATTGGTTGTTCCAGCAACTTGGAGAACTTGCCACAGTTCTTCTGAGGATTTAGGCTGTCGCAGTGTCCTCTGTTTCTTCATGTAATCTCAGATTGTCTTGTCAGATATTGTTATCAGGACTCTGTTGAGGCCAGACCATCTGTTGCAGGTCTCCATGTTTGTCTTGTTCAAGAACATAGCTCTTTATAACTGTGACTGTTTGGCTGGGCTGATTGACATCCTGCAGAGTGAATTTGGATTTTTTAAAGACTAATCAACTCCCCAGTGTTGATTAGTGTTGATGTGATGGATAAGAATCTAAACATGTAGTGCTCTCAGAATCTTTGCAGAGAGCTGGTGAAATGGGTGATTGAATGTCCATAAATTCATAAATTAATATGGTGGTTTTGCAGAAATTGACACGGAGTCTCCACAGTCGAACACCCACTGGTTCCCCATTATCTTCACCCAGTAAGCTTGGAGACAGATTTATCCCAACCAGAGCAGGGGCCAACTGGAACATCAACTTCCACAGGATCAATGTATGGACATGTTGTGGGTGAATGTACTGAACTATGCTGTTGTGTGGGAAATGTAGTAATTATGTGTTTTACAATATTCAAAATGATAAAAAAATGTCCATTTAAGTTGTTAATATTGTGAATCTGAATATAGTCTGTCTGAAATCAATCACAGTATGTTTGTCATTTTTGATTAGGAAAATGAGAAGTCACCAAGTCAGAACAGAAAAACAAAGGATGCCTCTTCTGATAATATCAAAGGTAAATTCACTTTGTGAATGTCATTTTTGAAAATTAGTTTCTTGCTTATTTGCATCTAGATTTGTGATTTTTATGTTTGTTCTAACAGTCTTATGAATAAATATTTGTGTGTTTGTAGCAGATGGGCTGGCCTACTCTGCTTTGCTGAAAAATGAACTTCTGGGAGCAGGAATAGAAAAGATTCAGGACCCCCAGACAGAGGACAGGCGCCTACAGCCATCCACTCCTGAGAAGAGAAGTCTCTTCACTGTATGAACATTTCTTACTCCTTAAATATTGAATAATATTTAATTTATCATGCCATGTCAGAACAGAGACATATAAAACATACTGGTGAAAGTGAAATGGTGAAATGGTGAAAGTGTCTGCCTTTGTGTTCTTTGCAGTATTCACTCAATACAAAAAGGTCATCTCCAGATGATGGCGCCAGTATATCCCCCTACTCCCTATCACCTGTCAGCAACAAAAGGTAGTAGCATGTTCTAAAATATTTTGGTATATAGCTCTGTTGTTATTGACCTTGGTATTAAATGTGCTATATAAATAAAGCTGCCTTGCCTTGCCTACAGTCAAAAATTGTTACGTTCACCACGGAAACCAACTCGCAAGATCTCAAAGATCCCGTTTAAAGTGCTTGATGCTCCAGAGCTGCAGGATGATTTTTACCTCAACTTAGTGGACTGGTCTTCTCTCAATGTGCTCAGTGTTGGGCTGGGCACATGTGTTTACCTGTGGAGTGCCTGCACCAGTCAGGTACTACACTTTGTGTCTTTGCAGCGTTAATCAATAGGCAGTGTCACAGTGATTCTCTAACTAAACTTTTTTTTTCTTCAGGTAACAAGGCTGTGTGATCTGTCAGTGGAAGGGGACTCAGTCACATCAGTTGGGTGGTCTGAAAGGGTGAGTACACATATCTTAGAGACATCAGAGATTTTAGAACAGTTTTTGTTCATCAAATGATTTTTCATGTTTTCAGGGTAACCTGGTGGCTGTGGGGACTCATAAAGGATATGTTCAGATCTGGGATGCTGGTGCTGGAAAGAAACTCTTTGCCTTGGAAGGACACACAGCTAGAGTTGGTGTGAACATTTGCTTTGTTTAAACCCACAGTGTAGATTATAGCATGGCTGAATTAATACTTTCCATGTTTTATAGTTGCTTTCTGACAGAAATAATAAAACATGTTGAGAATGTGACCAGGTTCACTCTGTCCTACAGGAGCGTTAGCATGGAATGCAGACCAGTTGTCTTCAGGAAGTCGTGATCGTATGATTCTTCAAAGAGACATACGGACGCCTCCCCTGCAGTCAGAGAGGCGGCTGCAGGGACACAGACAGGAAGTGTGTGGCTTAAAGTGGAGCACTGACCATCAGCTACTTGCTTCTGGTGGCAATGACAACAAGGTACAGTTGTTACATTTAGCAAAACTTTTTCTGTCTTTGTTCATCTACTCAGTGTTCTCATCGATGAGGGTGACTGTGTTTGTCATGTCAGCTGCTGGTCTGGAACCACTCCTCGTTGAGCCCAGTGCAGACATACATGGATCATCTGGCAGCAGTCAAAGCCATTGCCTGGTCCCCACACCAGCACGGCCTGTTGGCCTCTGGAGGCGGCACTGCTGACCGCTGCATCCGATTTTGGAACACACTGACATCGCAGCCGCTGCAGTGTATGGACACAGGCTCGCAAGTCTGCAACCTGGCCTGGTCCAAGCATGCTAATGAGCTGGTGAGTCACCTCAGAAACATATTGTGCACAGCTGGTGTATAGCCCCTTTGCCTTTGTTTTAGTAAGTGAATACACAATTAATTATTCCAGTTGTAAGATATTTGCACTTAATTAGTTTGTGAAGATGTTTTACTTGGACATTAGTCTTTTTTAATGACATTTCTTAACTCCATGAAACATTCAGTACAGCTTATATCAACTGTTCTCTCTCAAAATCTTGTGAGTTGTGCTATCATGTCATATATCTGTTCACCCATTAAATCGTTTGTTAGATGATTGTAGCCACTATCTATCATAGTAATAACAATGAGGTTTTAATTAAGTGTTGAAGTTCTACCTCCTAAAATAAGGATCAATTGTGTCAATGCTGTTCTAAGTACTAGATGGTGACCATAGAAGCTGAACTTGTAAGCTCTGGGACAGGCTGGTCCTCTTTCTATGACACAATGTGAATGATATTAAATAACACAAAGCACAATTTACCTGGCACTGTGAATTCTAATTATTTCCTTTCTTTCCAGGTGAGCACCCACGGCTATTCACAGAATCAGATCTTGGTGTGGAAATATCCAGCTCTCACTCAGGTGGCCAAGCTCACAGGACACTCTTACAGAGTCCTCTACCTGGTCAGTATGTGTTTGTATTTGATGTTAGTGATGTTGATGTTAAAACCCTGACATCTTTGCCAGAATATCTGGCAGCAGCCTCATAAATGTTTAATGTTTTTCTGAAGGCGATGTCCCCGGATGGTGAGGCGATAGTGACAGGAGCTGGAGATGAGACGCTTCGCTTCTGGAACGTATTCAGCAAAACAAGGTCAACAAAGGTGAGAAAGCACTTTGGGAGTATAGCATTCACCACAATCCCTACATTTCCAAATAATAAATCTAGTTTCTTTATTGTTGTTTTTTTTTCAGGAATCTGTATCAGTTTTAAATCTATTTACCAGGATACGGTAACTCAAATGAATTAAAGTATGAGTGGATCCAGGGTGTCATCTCTTGGAAGTTCATAAACACGGTGCTCTGAATATACAGTACAATCTAAGGCATCTTGTGACATTTTCTCACGTAGGAATTTGCAGCAAGAACAGCTGAAATATTCTTTTTTCTAAATGCTAACAGTTGTTAGGGAGATTTTTTTGTTGATGTGTGTGCCTTCATGATGATTGTAATTTTCTTTCTTTTTTTTTTTTTTTACTTTTTAAAAATGTGTAAGCAGGTTGATTTTCATTTGTTTTGTATTCACAACAAGAAATCATAGGCCTTACTTTTAAATGATCCTGTTTTCATTGTTGTGGAATCTGGATGGTGAGGGAGCATTTTTAGTTTTTGTTTAACTCAGGTTTAATTTATTTAACATACTTGTTATATGGTAAAACATTCAATGAATGAATTATATGTCAGATGAAAAGATGACATGGGACATAACTTAACATAATCACCTGCTATGGCTTCTACAGTATGTGCACCATGTTTACAGTGATCCTTAGATTACTAAGGTTGAGGAGTGATTGGTTGAAATAATGCAGTTATGTCCAGAAAGTCTAATGCTGTGCATCTAGACATATACTACATGGTTGATTCTTTGTAGTAAATGAAGAAATAAAAGATGATGGAACTATCGAACTGATGTGTGATTTTTCCAATGATAAATACCTTTACTGTTTAGTTTTGTTTAACTATGTTAAATTAGATTGTATGATGATGAGTCCAAAATGTATGCAGCTATATGAAACAATATCTTGGTTTGTCAAGCAAGATTTTCCCTTTCAGTGGTGTCTTTGCTTGATGTAACGAATTTCCCCCTGAGGGACGATAAAGAACTCTGAACTTGCTTATACTTGATTTCACTGTTAAATCAATGTTGTAGTGTAGCTCAAATTTCATGATAAACTCAGTATGTACAATTTAGTGACAAAAGGTTTCAACAAAACCAAAAAGTACTGAAATATAGTTAAAAAAAAATATTAAAAATTATAGTCCTACATTTCACACATCACAATCTTCATGATTTGTATTCATGTATTTATTTATTTGTTTGGTTATTCTTTATTATTCTTTTATTTATTTCATTTGTCCGCTTAGAATAAATAAAAGGTTTATTCTTATCAAGTGGAATTTTTCCATAAATAAAACTAAATGTTACATTATAAATACGTAACAACAATAACCGACTACAACCAGCGGCGGCGCTGCAGCGGATATGCAGACCGGACGTGCAACAAATGGGCGGGAAGTTGAAATTTCCAGAGTTTCGGATTTACAAAAATACAGTTTCTAAATTAATATTGGTGTGATAAATTAAGGTTTCGTTTTCCTCGCGAGCATCGCGAGTCAATCGATCATAGTTGGTGTGGTTAAACGCGGTCAACGACTCGACTAAACTTCGTTAGCTTACAGGAGCAGTAGCTAGCTTGTTGTTATTATCTGAAACAATGGCGGACAGAAGTCTGGTGCAGGAGCTGAAGCGGTGGGCGACAGAGGAGTTCAACCTGCCCCCGGACAGCCTGCCCAATGACAGCTACTGTAAAACGTGGGTATCGGCTCATTACACTTAAAAATGAAAAGTAGAAGGCCCTCACAATCAATGCTTACGTTACAGCAGTGAGGTAACGTCGGTCATTTGTTTTCCAGGCTCTGTGTTGGGACAGGGAAGTCTATATGGAAATATGTCATCCAGCACGTTTTCCAGCAAAGGTTAGCCTTCACAATAACTTGCTGTTTTGTAACATATGCTTCAAGTACTACTGATTTTCTTATACGTTAACCCATAACCCACCCAGCCCACTATTTGTCTGCTCAGCATGAAGAAAACATGGCAACTGATAAATGTATTGATCCCTTAAGTACAGCGCAGCCTCTACATTCACCATTCACTCTTTGACTTGACAGATATTGACTGTGATTGTTTTTCCAGGAACGTCAGGATCATGCTTGGCAACCTGCAGTGGTATCCTTTCACACAGGTCTTGAAGGCATTAATTAAGATGGAGACACTTCCCAGATATTATCAAAAAGGGAGGAACCTGAGCTAAATTTAAGCAAAGGTTCTGACTACTTATGTCAGTGTGATGTTTCAGTGTTCCCCAATAAATGAACAAAAAATCATTTTTTGCTTTAGGGATATTGAGTATAGAAAAAAATGAAGGGGTCTGAATACTTTCTGAATGCACTGTACAAAGATGCCAAAGATATGGTATGTTCAGAAAGTTGATATATAATTGGATTTTTTCTGATGTCACTCTAATATCAATAAGACAGAGTAGAGTTAGTGTCTGGCTTGTTGTTCTGGTGCTCCTTGGTTGTATCTGGTTCTAATTTCAGGGACTTTTATGCTTCTCTCTCTCTCTCTCTCTCTCTCTCTCTCTCTCTCTGCCTTATGTAAACTATCTGCTATACTATCTTGCAAATACACTAAAAAATAATTGTACACATGTCTTGTTGGTATATCTAGTATCACTCAAGTAGATACTGAGTTTTCTAAGCTACCACAGCCATTTCCAAATTATCATGTTATATCATGTTTTTCGGTAATTTCCTTAGCACTGTAATTTTCAAGGTATAAAGTTCTTCAAGACAAAGAGGTAGGCCACAGCTTGTTTTCCTTCCCTGTTGTAGTATTGATTGTTTAATATGATACACAAGGTGGAATTCTTCATTTCTCTAAGAAAGCTACTGATGAGATGAAATATGCTTCTACTGTATATGATGGTGGTTTTGGTTTGCTTAGTTGAAGCAGACTGAGGGCCAGAGTGAAGCTGCCAAGCAGAGAGAGCTTCAGAGGAAGATCGAGCAGTTGAGAGCTGAGATCACTCACCTGGACTCTCAGATCAGTGGAACAGAGGAACAATTGGCCACACAAGGTTAGTCCATCTCATGCAGCGAGGGCTGGGTAGCTGCATTTACAGTATTTAATTACTGTTATACACTTTCACTACTGTGTACACAATATAAAAGTTTTTTTGGCTCTGAAATATAATGGATGATTTCACATACCATTGTTTTTCTGCTGTCATTACAGAGCAGTCTATCAGTCGTACCTGGACCCAGGTGGAGGACAGCCAGCGCAGAGAGCTGCTTCTCCAGGCCTTCAAGCAGAACTGCATCTTGGGCACCAAGATGTTATATGAGGATACACAAAAAATCAGAGGGCACTGCCAGGCACTGGAACAGATGGCCAGGTAAGGCTGAAGTTAAATAGAAATTAACTTAGCTTATTTATTGACCCATGCGAATGACATCGAGATATTAAAAGGCATTGCATTGCAACTGCATTGTGTATTACAGGAAAGCAGAGGTTGAAGTGTTGTTTGATAAGTCATCGAGCAGCAGTGATACTGACAACGTAAACTCCAAAACCACAGCAGAGGCACAGGTCCTGGTAAGAGCTGCCTTTGTATTTTACCGAGCAGATTTTAATGTGTTGTGTGTCTGTGTCTGTCACCCGCGCTGTAGTTATCCAAGAAGAGTTGAGTTGAATAACAGTACTTGGTTGTAGCAGCTTAAAGATATTTCATCTCACATCCAAGAGGCTTCTTCAGTTCAGGTTGTCTGGCAGATACCATATTAATATATACATGGTGTGTCTCGACAGAGGAGACAAATTAATTCATCAAAATTATATGCACCGAATGCCATCTTCAGGGCTTTTTATTCGTCTTGTTTTGTTGATTGTCTCATTTAGCCTTTATTTCAAAAGCTGATTGAGACAAAGGCTGTCTTGACAGTATTTTTGAAATTTAGTCATTCAAATCTGCACATTTAAAAGAAAAACATGAATGAATAAGTACATAAAAGGAAAACACTTACTTAGACAAAGCAAAAGTAATGCAGTCCAAGCTACCGGCTAATTGGCAGGCTAATTGAAGAAAATCATTGTTTCTTTTATTTTCCCCCCGTCAGCGTGAAGTGAGAGAGCTGTGTGATGCCAGAGTCCACTTCTATCAGTCTTTACAAGACAGTGGACTGAAAACGGCACACTCTACAGCCAAACGGTAAGAATTATAGTGGGCAACTGGGCGTAGTATATATATCAACCATTTATATCATATTTCAGAAGATTATTGTAAACTTACTCTTGAATTAATTCTTTCCATGCTCTCAGTATGACTCGTGAACAGAGGACTGCCATGTTTCAGTACTGGTTGAGTGCTGTGGAGGTTGGTGTACTTTTGTCAAAATTTTTGGAGTATTTTGGTAAGTGTATATATATATATATTATCTGAAAGTCTCACTTTGAATTAACATGCTGTTGCTTGTCATTGCATCAGAACGTGTTGGGCGGTTATCCTCCAAATCATGTCCTCTCAGCGCTACAGTATTTAGCTTCCAGAGAACAGAGGGAACTAGAGGACAAACTGGCTTCTCTGGATGTGACCCAGGATGTGACAGCTCTGAGGTACAGCATAGCATCACGTTATTGTGATGTTTGTTTTTCATGTCAGGCTGTTTCGTTCAAAGTCTTCAATGCCTCAGCTTTTTATCTGTTCATTGCAGGTTCCGCTATGAAAGCAATCACCTATTAGACATATCAGCAGAAGAGGATAATGAGTTACCACCAGTCCGGACACTTTTACAGGTTCTAAACACAAACACTCACAGACACTTTTATATGAAATTACAGTGCAAAAAGAGGAAAGGTCTGTGTGCTTTCTTGCATTTGTGACAAATGTATATTTTGTGTGTGGGGGGTGGGGTTTCTAGGATGCCTGGGAAGAGGTGGAGCAAAGTTTAGTGGAACTGGCTCGGACTCGTTCCAGAGTCCAGCAGCTCAAAAACCAGCTGCAGGCCTGCAAGAAGGAGGCCCAGCTGGAGGTGTCTGGAATTGCAGATGGACTCCATAACGACACCTTGGCACAGTAGGTCCACTCACTGTAGAGTTTGTTAATCAGGTCATGAAATTCAGAGAGAAGTGTCATCTAAAATGTAATGAATCCTCTGAAACACTTTCTATTCTGCTTGATGGGGCATCAGACACTGTACTCTATGGATTCCATGATTGATATTGTAGTAATTTCCTATGATGGAAAACTAAAGTCTGGAAGAACATTTAGTGTTTGCTCTTTGTTGCTCTCATTCTCTTCTTGTCTTCTGTCTACAACCAATACTCAAATACAAATAGATATTTATTTGATGTGATCAAATGAAAAACTTACTGTCTAGAATTTACCATGCCTAGATTTTTTTTCTTGAACTCTGTCTCTGTATTGCTGACAGGTCAGCCCTAGAGCTGGAACTCCAGTGTGTGATGCAGGCAGCAGCCAGAGATCACATCAGAGAGCAGTGTATCCAGCTGGAGCAACATGCCAGGAGCCGACAGGAGGCTCTCAGAAACCTCCACAGCCAATGGCAAAGCATCCTGGACTTCAGGCAGCTAGTGGTGAGAGGGAGTACACTTCCTTTGTGTTTTATACACATTCAGATGCATTATATCAGTGATTATTCAAGAAAATGTAGTCTAGAGGATTTGGTTATATCTTGCGTCGACTGTCTGGAGATAAACATCTTGACTTGCCAGATTTTTTATGAACTTAAAATGTAGAGCTGTCAATATTTCTGCAACATATGCTGTAGAACATGCTGTGTTGTCATGTCTTTCCAGGTTCTCAGACAGGAGCAGATCAGAGGTCTAATTAAGGGCAACTCCACAGCCAAGACAGAGCTGATCCATCTGCACAGACAGGTGCGGATGTTCTCCATCTGTGACTCTTAAGTAGACAAGGATTTGCGTTGTCGTGCGGTGAAAGAAATGTTTTGGTTTCTTTAAGCTAAAACAATGACGACTTTTGCCGTATAGAATCAAATTTTTAGGAATCTCTTGAGGATTTCTCTCCCTCTTTTTTGCTTCAGTTACAGGAATTCATCCAGGGTAAGCTGGTGCCACAGTTTGAGGATGTCACCACTGCAGCCAACAGATTAAGGAACTCTATTTCTAAGGATGCCAGACAGTTTGGAGTGATTTCCATTTTCGCTCTGGACCGCAGGACTGTTGACGAGTAAGAGAAAGTTGCCCATACTACATAACCAATCTAATTTTGTTTTTGTTCTAGTTTAGAAAACAGTTCCTAAATCAACACCCAAACTGAGGACTTCATAACTAAGCACATATTTCACTGCCAGAAAAATTTGTATTTGGTAATAAATCAAAAAGGCTTACACAAAACAGGCTGCCAACAGTTTTTGTCCTCAGTTGTGTTGAGTTCTTTTGGATTTAATAATGAATTATGGATTCACAAAGGGAGGGAGGGAGATGAGAGAGATTGAGCAATAATATCTGTCAGAAAATGATCTGACTGCATCGCTGGTGCACCGGTGGCTCTGGCTGCAGTGACCTAAAGCATTTGACTCTCTTTTAGAGAGTGCATCGCAAGAAAAGACATTTTTAATCATACCATTGATCGAGTGCTGGACAAAAATAGAAAAAACACACTTCCTGTATTCCAGAGTTCAAAGGATCCCTGTGTCGTGGTTGTCCATCCATCGCTTGCAGTCTTCAACCTTTAGCAGCATGTGTCAGAGTCTGGCTTTCCCACTGTACAAGGTAAGTGTTGATGCAGCACTTTGTTGTTACAATGGTGGCATCTTCTCCTCTATTGTCTTTTGGACAGAGCAGCCGTATACATGTGTGTCAGACCTTCAGTAATGTCCATTTGATCAATAATTCAGTCGCAGATGATTTAATTCAAAGCAATTATTATTCTGTTTATTAACTACTTGCTATGACTTTATAATAGTTGTACCTGTGGAATCATATCAGATTTTTTTCTTATTGGATATAAAAAATATAAATATAACCATGTCAAGTGAGAATTATGCATGAACCACTGCTCTGTCAAGAAGCTTGTCCTTCCTATCAAAACTCTCCGCTTCACATTCAAAATGTTGCACTATGTCTTTTTTAACATATCTTTTAAATCAACTGATGACTGGAGAACTTGTGGCTCAGTTATTTATAACCTTGGGCTCCAGTGTCATTATCATTTCTCACAATCTAAAATTGTAGCTGGCTATACATTTCAAACTGCATTGAAATGAAATGAAAAATGGATGCATAACTGTGCATGTGTAATTTCCCCGTGAACACTTCCTGGATTTGTATAAAAGTTGTGTTGGCTCCAACACTTCACATTGCTCGTTAAACTCCGCCTGCCCAGAGTGTTTTTAATTAACCAGCTGACTCTCACTGCCATCGCTTGACCCCAGTCCTCTCAGTAACAACTGATAAAATTCATGTCCGTGAAAATCAGTGTTACTACAGATGCACAGCACCAATAGCCTTGTATCTTCTAGGCTGTTTTCTTTTTGGGCACATCTGCTAGTTTTACAAACACTTACTGTGCAACTTCATGTTCATTTGAAATTACTTGTCCTTTACACCTTTCTGTGACTTTAGCACAGACAAATTTTTCTTCTTCTTCCTGTTGTACTTCAGGCTCCCGAAGAGTTGTGTTTCCAGGCACGCTCCCAGCAGCTTGAGTTACGCTTTCTCCGTCAGCTACTGCGACTTCACTCTGTTACCCTGCAGAAAATCCAGAAGGAAGCGAAAATGCTGCATGCATCCGATCAGAAAGGTAATCAGAGGAACTGATCAAGGGAAAAGCTACTATCATGCTCAGAGGATACAGTAACAAGTGCTCCTTCTGACCATGTGGACAGATTCTGCAGACTTCATATTAACTTGTCAAGAATATGTTTTAGAAACTGTCATGAGTTGTAACAACAAATGTACTGTTTGTCCTCACTGTACTTTTTAGCTTTGCTGTCCAGAGTGGTGGAGGAGGATCAGAAGCTTCTAAAGTCTCTGGTACCAAGAGCCAGAAGCCTCACCCAACGCTGTGCTCAAGGCCTTTCTTATGGAGACCAAGTCAAAACTGCCATCTCTTACTGGTAAGGGACGTTTTTGAAGCACATAACTTACGGCACAGTTGATGCAACACATTTTTGCATTTTATAGCATTTAGAAATGTCTATTAAGGACAATTCAAACTGGGTCTATTTTCACAGTATCAGTCTGTTATCTGTAAATGTGACATGCTCTCCATCACACTGCCTGCTCTGAATATACATTAGATTTTCAACACTTTTTTACTGGTTCACCTTTCATCTTGTGCCTATCTGAAGTAATGCAACCTTACTTAATGTGAGTTTGTGTTTGAGTAAAGCAACTTTATGTTACATAATGTCAAAACTATGAAAAATATGACAAAACCATAACAGTTTTCTTTTTAACAGTGGACCCAGGCTTTAGCTGTCACCACTTGGATTGTGTGTAGATTTTTTCTGAACATAAATCTATTTGAATTTTTGCACAGATGTTAAGTTTCTGGATAACTGTTTTGCTGTATGTTGTGCTCACTCTTGTAGGTGGGATCAACCAGTCCAGCATGTCCTTCCTGATGTCAGTAAAGGGGGACTGACTTTTCAGCAGTGGCTACAAAGATGGAAACTTGCTGCCAACGCCTGTTAACAGACCACGTACAGGGGATCCCTCTCTGCACCTTTCAGTGGCAAAACAACATTTGTAAACCAACAGAAAATGAACAGGCTAATCTGTACACAGCTGCAGTAGTTAACAAATAAACACATGTACTGCAGTGCTTAACACAACTGCCACGATTAGTAATCTTATTAACCTGTTTTGATGATCAACTGCCTTAAATATTTTTCAAGCAAAACTGCCAAGTGTTTGTTGTTTCCAGCTGCTAGAACATGAAACTTTGCAGCTTTTTGGTCTGATACCTAAATAAATTGTGTATTGTTTTATGATTTTGACTGTTGGTTGGACAAAATCAGATGGCACAAGCTGCTGTAGCACATTTATCACTTGTTTTGGTGTTTGTATTATTTTCAATTGATTGAAAATGAAAATCATCAATTGCAGCCCTACTGTAAAGCAGCAATGGTTGTAACTAAGCCATACTTTATCCAAGCCGTTTATAGTCATTATTACTCCTGATGATGTTGGAGCGTGTAAGTAATTTACTAATAAATATTATTCAAACATTTTACTTCCTCCTTTCTTCCTTGAAATGCATTAAAAACTACAATGAAGTTGTCGAAAACTGCCCCTCTCTGTCCAGCTCTAGTAGTGAAGACCGAGCTGAATCCATGCTTCATTTTGCCCATATGCCTCCAGTTAGAGATGTGCAGATTATCATTAGCCCGGTATCGATTCGTCTCACGGTCGGCTCGGTCCACCGTTGATGTAGTTGCTGGTACAGTGTGAAGTCTGTAGCTATCGGTTTGCATGGAGTATCGTTGTTTCTTTGTAGCAGTGAAGGGGGAGTGGAGCAATCTGATTCTTGTGAACTCAGCTCCTCCCATCGTTGCGGCTGCGCAGTTCAATTTTTCACTCCTTTTTTTTCAATTTTTCACTCCTACTCTGGCTTCCGGACGCCAAGACAGACCGCTGCCGCCGAATTTAAAGAGACAGGCGATAGTTATTTTAAATAAGATAAACGGCAACCATTGTCCCTTTGCTTATTTCCCGACGCTTTTTGCCTCGGCTTGTTTAATTCGCTCGGTGATGTTGAATCAAAGTCGCAGCGAGTAGCAGCTTGTCTGTCATCACCCTCCACTCCGTCCTTTTCTGCGCCGAGCCGAGACTGTCCAGCCAGGCAAAGTAGGGTTGCTCGCTGGCAGGCTGGCTTCCCGACCGAGAGGAAGGTTTGTCGGCTAGCCAACAACTGGAGGTAACACCGAAGCTTCCCTCTCAAGTTGTGGTAGCGGCTCTCAAGCCTCCTGTCGCCGGGATAATGGCGAAGATTCAGGCGCACAGCACCGCGAAACAAATAAACCAAATTCAAGACAAGCCTTACGTTATAACACAAAAGCAAGTGCAGCAGCAGCACTTCCAGAAGCTGAAGGTAAGAAGACAACGCACACGACAAGGGAAAAGTCCCTCAGAGTCAGAACCATTTTGTTCGTCGGATCATTGCATTGCATTTGAGGCTTTTCTCTTTCTCCCCTACCATCGAGAGTAGTGAAAGGAACGGCTGGCTAACGATAGTTAGCTCGCTGGCCTGTTAAAAGTAATTCATTGCTAAACCGCCGAACATTGACATTTAAGGTTAGATGTGTGAGCTGTGTTTCATTAATGAATGTCTGAGTGACAGTCGAGTGGCACAGTTAGCGGTAGTTTCTTATTTACGATGTCAATAACAGCCACCGTGAGCAAACGTTAACTCAGACCTCGGTTGTGGGAAGTTCCTCCTTGTTCGTTTTTTCAGCCACCCTGAACAAAGTGGAGGACGTCAGCCAGGCTAGCCAAGAACGGCTATTTCAGTTCATTAGCAGCTTCATTACACATTTCTTTGTTATCGCAGTGTTTGGATATTATCATACTGTTTTTGCCAACACGACACTGTTGGCCAGGGACCAGCTGTGACTACAGCTATTGTATAAATTTGTATGTGGGTAGGTGTTGTAAGTGTTAGAGGAGTTATTATCGTCAGTTGACTGGCTGTTGGCTAACGTTAGCTACAACAACCCTCTTTAGATGTGGACTATTTCTGACAATGCTTTGTGTGAACACGTCGTTTTGTCGAAACCCGGGCTAGCTACGATGTTGTGATTAAAGGAAGATCCGGCGAACAAAAGCAGCTTGGCGTTTCTTGTATTCACCCCCGTTTTATTTATTTATATAGCGATACTTGTACAGCTTGTACAGCTAACTAGTGCATTTGTTGATACAGCACTTCAGCTGACAATGAAGAAAGCAAACATTGCCCATTTATATAACTTCAAGCTAGCAAAATGTCCACTTAGAAAATTTCAAACGTGCATGCTTGTGTAGTGCCACCACTTGAAACGTGATGGCAGGTTTTTTTCAGTATATACTATTATTAGTGAGGCACGATGCAGCATTGATGTGTAGACAAACCATTGTCCCGCTATACACGTAAAGTAGCTCTATCTTTGTAGGATCCTGCTTCATCAACGGCACAGCAGGATGTTCGTCAAAAAGCTTCTCCATAGCACCAGATGAGGCTGATTATGTTTTGTGCTGCATTAATGATCTTTTGTGTTTTTCTCCCCCTCAACCCCTTTGTGGTTAGGTTGAAGATGCCCTGTCATATCTGGACCAAGTCAAAATTCGTTTTGCAAATGATCCTGGCATATACAACAAGTTTCTCGACATCATGAAAGAGTTCAAGTCGCAGAGGTATTTATGGCCAATTATGCAAACAAAGAGCATAACAAGTGTAATACAGAGATGCACAGAAACAGATGCTACTCACCCACTATCAGTCCCAGGAGTACCAGAAGTTATTGAGTTTTAGTTATACATTTTTAATGGCATGCTTCCTCATACAGACTCTTGAGGTGGTGATGGTGGAGCTTATGTGTGGAATTTGATTAGTTTGCAAAACATCACCACCCAGGGATTAACTACACATTTCAGAGCTTTTATCAATAAGAAAGAAACTGCAGATAGCTTCATACTGTAATTATGCAATAGTTCATATTATCTTGAAACGTAAAATATGTGGGAAGACAGAATTTATAATGAGGAATTCACTTACTTGCTTACACTTACTATAACTAAGCCATAAGACTCTATGATGAGCAGGTTGTTGTTGTCATGCAGCACAGAGTAGAGGCCTATCTTTATTTTCCCCTACATTGCTAAAATCTGTTCCTGTCTGTTCTCCCAAATAGCATCGACACACCAGGGGTGATAAACCGTGTGTCACAGCTCTTCCATGGACACCCAGACTTAGTCTTGGGCTTCAATGCCTTCCTTCCACCGGGGTATCGGATAGAGGTCCCCAAGAATGGAATGGCTTTCCTCCAATCTCCTTTCTCTACACAGGTGAGATGATCTCTCCATTAATTCTCAAAACTACTGCTATATTCATGTTCACACTTGTGAAATTTTCACAAGGTTCATCACAAACCTCAGTGTGCCCAAAAGAACTCTTAACCCGCAGAAGTTTTTAATTCTTAAGAGGAAACAGGTGTTCAGTTCTCTGTCTGAAATATTGCTCAAACAAAACCTTCACATGAAAACAAGGCAGCCAACTTGTCAGTTCATTACTTTTGAATAGGACAGTCACAGAAATATTCACGCATTCACTCTTCCTTTTCCTGTATATGATTTGAAGAAGCTCTTTTCAACCTTTAAGTAGAATTTTTTTTAGATTTTAGCAAAGATTTGAAAATAGTCAAAGTATGCCATGTTGAATTGTAAGCATAGTAAGTAATGTATACAGTCTGTGGGTCAGGGTTAGAGCGTTATTCATCTTGCACAGTTTGATACATGTATATATATCTTATATGCAAAAATTGAAACAATTGAAAACCTAGTTAGATACAAATAGCATCAGTGCAGATCCAGTTTTAACTCGCCTCACACTTGGTATGATTTTATATTTTGTTTGCGTGAAGTGAAGTGTTGCAAGTTTTAGCTGAGAATAGGCGAGAAGGAATGCAGAGGCTAGTTTCAGTACTGTCAGTTTCATATGCAACTACTTGTTTTCAAGCATTAGCAACCAACAAACTAAGAGATAGATGCCAGTGTCATTGTCTTCTGGGAGAGAAAATATAATTGGCATTCCTGTTTGAGAAGTGGACGGCTTGACTGAAGAATTTGATTGGGTGGGCAATCGCAGGAGCAGTGGAAGCTCTGCAGCAAATATGTTTTTGACAGCCACATTGATTTTAAAATTTTGTCACTGAATGTAGTTCATACTCATGAGTTAGTATCATAGTAGTTGGAACTCTGAGTCTTACGATAATAAAGTAGCTTCGCAGATGTTCATGTTTACTCAGTATAATATTACTAAAATGGACACAACAGAGAGCAAAAGAATATTTTTTGTATAGTTTGAGACAAAATCGCAAAGAAAATCAAACACTTTCTGTTTCTGCAAACACTCACTGTGTATTATCTAGTACACTATTATCTAGTATCACATTTACTGTCAGTCATTTTATTTGAGTGTGCATATTATAAGTATCAAATTTATGTGTAGGTTCCTAAAAAAGAGATTTGTGATGGGTTTTTTTATGATTTTTTTTCAAAGTAGAGATTTAGTTTTTATTTCCATCTCATTTCACCTTAGTGAATATTCAATTGAATATTATTTCAAGTCTTTTTATTAGTATTATAGGGAGTAGTGAAGGAGAGAGTGAGACCAGTAAGTAGTAGTAGTACCACCATTTGAATTTACATTTACTGACAAGTTTTTTTTTTTTTTTTTTTTACAATTAATGCACCTCTAATCACGCAGCTTATCATCTTTCTGCTGTTTTTTTTAAACTGTGCAGGTATCCCCAGGCCAGCAGGGGAAGAGTCTCACCTCTTCTGCAGTGCCTGCAACCTCAGGTAGTGCCTCTGCCGCCCACATTGAAGCTGGACCTGCCCAGACCAGTGAAGCCAAGGCTGCCTCATCAGAGTCCTTACCTTCTTCAACCTCAGCAGGACCTCCAGAGCCTCCCAGCAGACTTTCTCTTCCCCTGACGAGCAGAGAGAGTCAGAATCAGGCCACCACCTCGTCTGTATCACCACCTGCCTCAGAGACGAGTCCAGTAGAGTTTGACAGTGCCATCAGCTACGTAAACAAGATCAAAAATCGCTTTCTGGATCACCCAGAGATCTACAGAGCCTTCCTAGAGATTCTTCATACGTATCAGGTACTGTGGAAATAAAATGTTGTGACTTATGTTACTCTTGTTTGTGTATTACAGTATAATGTAAGAAATGTGGTATTGTAGGTTTTAGTTATTGTGTTGTAGTTTTTCCTACTGTCCTTTTATATCATTTGAAATATTTTCACTGTTGTTGTAAGGTTTTTAGTGAAGCACAGTCCTTGCTAAATCATTTCATGATGTTTTGAATCAGAAGTCTCCAAGTAATTAAGTTCGTAATTGAAGTATTATTGTCCAGGTTCAAATTTCCATAGCCGTCTGTTCTTCGAGGACACTGACGATGATTGTGTTTCTTGCACTAATATTGACCATCTGTAGCCAGGCCAAAGAATTTCAACTTGGCTCCCTGGTTTTACAGTAAGTTTGAATTCTCATCTCTGATCACCACTTCCCACCTACTACCCTGCAGAAGGAGCAGCTGGAGGTGAAGGAGAGCCGAGGCAGCCGAGGCAGCAGTGGGATGACGGAGGATGAGGTGTTTTCTAAAGTTGCCAGTTTGTTTAAGGGGCAAGAAGACCTGCTGGCTGAGTTTGGACAGTTCCTGCCTGATGCCAAGAGATCACTGGTCAGTCACAGCAACAGAAACAATGTTCCACTTTCAAAACAGATGACAAATAGAGAAGGTTGGGGTGTGAACAATTAGCAGCCAGTCTTGGTACTGTTTGTACTTTTTTTCCCCTTTCAGTTTTTTTCCAGCACAGCTCACCGTTATGACATTTTATATTTCTGTGCTGTAGCTTGGAAATGTCACAGTGATAATTATATTCACATGTAATAGTAAATGAAAGTGCAAAACAAGTGTTTGTTCTTCAGAAATAGTATTTGAACTACGGTGACAAGACATCACAAATCAGTCCAGAATAGAACCAGAATGGGTTTAACAACTGACGGAAAATTAATCCCTATTATTTTGTTATTAATTACTTTAGGGCATTTTCAACAAAGGTGTCTGAGGGAGAATGGTTTTTGCCTTCTGATGTGAACACTTGGATGTTTTTTGTCATCAGTGAAAGTAAAGTTAAGATTTCGGATTGATTAGTTTCAACTAACTTCTATGTGCTTCTCATCCTGTAGTTCACAGGGAGCTCGCTGACAGGGGGGAAAGAGCAGCTGAAAAGGCCAGAGGAAGACGACACGATAACCAAACAGAACAAAAAGAGGCCCAGACCCATCTTACTGCAGCACATGTCCCCACTGCTAAAGGTAAATTATCTGTACATAATATCTGCCTGGAGCAATGTACCAGTGCATTTTCACGTCCTTTATCTCCCAAAGGTTCAACAACACTTTGTATTGTCCCAAAAGTTCTAATAACCTAGATAACAAATACATAATTGTGAAGATAATGTTTCCTTCTTCTGTTTAGAAAAAAATGAAGTATTCCTGTACCAAAGATCAGTCCTTTGCTTCAGTTGGCAAACATGGAGTTTTAAGAGAATTTTCTTTCTTTGATAAGGTGAGGCATCATTTTGCTCTGCCGCAATGCTGGATTTCCTTTTTCCTTGGTTCATACTGTTATTTGACCGACTGCCAGTGTACTTCCCTTTTCCTACTATTTCCTATGTTGCTGTCTTTACATATTTTTTTAAACGGTTTATAATGTGATTGGTTTAATTTCCATATCAACCCACCCATCATTCAGGTTCGTCGCCTGTTTAAAAGCCAGGAAGTGTATGAGAACTTCCTGCGCTGCATCGCCTTGTTTAACCAGGAAGTTGTTTCGGGAGCGGAGCTGCTACAGCTAGTCACTCCTTTCCTGGGGTGAGTGGATGGAAGGATGATGGAGCTCGATATATGACAGTGTGAAATGACTGGAGAAAATGAGAAAAGTTGATGCACAAATGAATGGGTACAGTAGTCACAGAGAGCCTGGCAGATGTATGGATGTTAATGCCTGGCTCTCTTGAAGAGGCTTGCTAGTATTTCTGCTCAATAAGCTGATTTAAAAAAAGACCTTTAGGTCTATTTAAGAATTGATCATCATCCAAATAGTATTGATATGGCCATTACAGTCAAGAACACTAAACAGATGTGAAACTGTCACAATTTTAGTATATACCTTTTCACATTCAGATTGGTGGAGTCATTCTGTGAAAATCACTTGCTTCTTGGTCAGCTGTTGTTGTCCTACTTTATCTGTCATTCATGATTTCATCCATCTCCTTCCAGGAAGTTTCCCGAACTGTACACGCAGTTCAAGTCATTTCTGGGGGACAAAGAGCTCTCTCATGCTGTGTCAGGGCTGTCGGATCGCTACATGGAGGGGGGAGGGGGCAGGGAGGTGGATTATGCCTCCTGCAAGCGCCTGGGGTCCAGCTACAGAGCACTGCCCAAGACCTACCAGCAACCTAAATGCAGCGGGCGCACTGCCCTTTGCAAGGAGGTACATCCACTTAAGCATTTTTACAAAGTTATCACTAGATCAGTACATTGCTTAAAGGGATTCTGTGGAGTTTTCTTGTAAACAGAGATTCTTTTGACATTCAGTGATTCTCAGCAAAACACATATCCTCGAGGTCTAACAAACGTTGGAAGTTGGAAACAATAATTGTTCACATCAACAGTTTTGTCTTCACTGCCACTTGTTTGTGTATGACTGTGTTTTCCAGCACATTATGGCCACCTGTAGCTCACTGAAGTGTTGTAAACTCAGAAGTTACATGCACAAACCACATGTACAAACAAAGCAAGGAAATTTCATAAAAACAATTCTTTATAGCACTACAGTCAAATATTTTCCTGTCAGAAGGGCCATCTGTAGATTAGATTAATCCATGAAGTTTGTTTGTGTCTGTATGTACTTAGGTGTTGAATGACACCTGGGTGTCATTTCCCTCCTGGTCAGAGGACTCCACCTTTGTCAGCTCAAAGAAGACTCCTTATGAGGAGCAGCTGCATCGCTGTGAGGATGAAAGATTTGAGGTATGTGCACCCTAGCAAAGATTCTGTCTATGCAATTTGTAAAGCACAGAGGTTTGTTTCAACATCACAAATAAGACAGTATGTGTATGTTTAACACAACTGTGTCTGTGAATCTCCACTTTTAGTTGGATGTGGTTCTGGAGACAAACTTGGCCACTATCAGGGTGCTCGAGAGCGTCCAGAAGAAGCTGTCCCGCCTTTCACCAGAGGACCAAGACCGATTCAGATTAGATGACTGCCTGGGCGGCACCTCTGAGGTCATCCAGCGTCGTGCTGTGTATCGTATCTATGGCGACAAAGCCCCTGAGATCATTGAGGGACTAAAGAGGAGTCCTGCGACCGCTGTGCCTGTGGTGCTCAAGAGGTCAGGACTGTCTTTTTCTCTTATTTTAGATTTAAACATTCAGTGAAAGAAATACAAAGGCTGAACTCTTCTATTTATGATTTTACTATCTCAGACCTCTAAAGCTTCTTTAGTGGCATGTTGTCTAGATATTTTTAGCAGATAAACTATTTCTTACTTAATACTTTAATGTGTGCATGCATTGACATTATATTACAATGATATACTACACTTATAAACTTTCAAATCAGTATATTAACTTTGAGTATAGAAAGAAAACATCATTGCTTGCAGGTGAAAATTTTCATTATGAATGGGGAGGTTTAATCAAATGACATTATGATGGAAATCTTGGTTTGGTGATAGCATAAATGTTATCCTTGTTGTCAACGGGCAGTGATCTTTGTGTTCCCTGCCAACAAAGGTGAACCATATCAGCAAAAGCTGTTAAAATGGTCTGTGTGCTCGGTGTACTCCACAAAGGCACTTGCAAATGTGCGTTTTAAACGTGGCAGGCTTTCATGGAAAGAATCAATGTTTCCTTCCAATCATCCTTTGTGCCTCAGAATGAAACTTTGCACATTTGTAGAAGCAAATGCCCTGGCACACGTGGTAACATGGCTGTGCTTTGTGATGTCTACATGAAAGTTGTGCCATTCTCTACAGGTTGAAAGCCAAGGAGGAGGAGTGGAGAGAGGCCCAGCAGGGTTTCAATAAGATATGGAGGGAGCAGTATGAGAAGGCTTACCTGAAGTCCCTTGACCACCAAGGAGTCAACTTCAAACAGAATGACATGAAGGCCCTCCGCTCAAAGAGTCTTCTAAATGAGATTGAGAGCGTCTATGATGAGGTAAAGCCTCTCATTGTACCTGCAAGCTTAACTCAGGGCCTTTGTAACATGAAAAGATAATTCGGTCTGCAGTGAAATGACATTCCTGTGTCACTGTTGTTGCCATACCAGAGGTTAAATAAACAAGAAGTAATAGAATCATTTATTATATTTTAAGGAACCTGGCACAGTTTTTAAGGACTAAGAAATACCCTTTGTCATTTCATTGTATATTCTTTTTTTTGTAACTTTTTTGTGTTGTTCTGCTGTTAGAGGTAAATCATTAGAATCAATGATTTCCAGTTTCATCCTGGTGCAGTATATCCTGAATCTTCCCTATATTCATCTCCGTTTTCCTGTTAAACTCAGCGTCAGGAGCAGAGCACAGAAGAGGGTGGAGTTGGCCAGCAGGGTCGTAACGGTTCTGGTTCAGCCTCATCCAGCGAGCCCCACATGGTGTTCACGTACGAGGACAAACAGATCCTGGAGGACGCTGCCTCACTCATCATCTACCACGTCAAACGTCAGCCCACCATCCACAAAGACGACAAGGACCACATAAAGCGCATCATTCAGCACTTTGTCCCCGACCTGTTCTTCTCCCGCCGCGGCGAGCTGAGCGATACTGAAGAATGGACAGATGAGGAGGCTGATCCCGAGGAGGGAGGGGAGAGAGCAGGAGGAGCAGCAGCAGCAGGAGCAGGAGGAGGAAATGGTAATTCTAATAATGCATCAGGAGCAGCGGCAGCCACAGGTAGTCAGTCTCAACCCCAGCCTGCCCAGTCCCAGACCCAGTCCCAACCCCAGCAGCAGCTCAATGGCGAATCCAGGAGAAGGCGCTGCAGCCCAACCCAACCTGCAGACACAGAGGCCTCCACCACCTCCAGTAGCACGAATCAGCCTGCAGGGAGCACCACACCCACCCCTGGGTCTACACCCATGGAGACGGGTTCAGGTGCAGCTGTGGAGAAGGTGGACCTGCGTGACCCTGAAGCAGAGCACCAGAAGGAGCTGGATGGCGTCTACAACCTTTTCTTCGTCAACAACAACTGGTATTTCTTCTTGCGGCTGCACCAGACTCTGTGTTCGCGGCTGCTGAGGGTTTACCGACAGGCAGAGAGGCAGCTGCTGGAGCACCGAGCCGAGCAGAGCAGAGAGAGGCTGCTGATGGCCGAGGGACGCAGAGAAAAAGCATGTGACCTCGCCATGGAGCTCCGCCTTAAACAGCCAAGTAAGTTCAGCTGCTGGTTTTATGGAAATTGCCGTAAAGGTTTAAGTCTTAAACTTGAGTTTGGTCATGGCTGTCATGTGACTCAGCAGGACAAATTATCTCAGAGGAGGGGGTTGTTTTTTATTCCTGGTCCTTGGCCTGTGATTAAGAGCGTTAGTATACCTATTTAGGGCCATGATGATTTTTAATTAATGATTCAGAAGGAATACTCACATCGAACTGTTGGTGATATCAGTTCATCCAAATTATGCCAAGATTCATGGTGTTGAGTCACAGTCATAATATGGTTCTTTTCTAATCAAGGAAAAGACTTGATTCAAAAATATTACACATCTGTAGAAAAACACATGCTATTCTTCACTGTTTTTTATGTTAACAAGTCACAGGCAGAGGGCAGGACAATATCTGTTTTTAATGTTCTGAGGAGGCTTGGGTCAATATTCAGTAATATCAGATTATGGCACTCAATAATATTTTTCATTATATTATTTTTTTTCTGCCAAGCCTGACCTTCAGTCACCTGATTTACTTAGTGAACTTAGTGAACCTTGGCATGTGACAAATAAAACCTTAAACCGCTGTTTAGTGACAGCAACTTTTTACCTCAAACATAAAATACAACTTTTTTTTTTTTTAAGCAGAAAATCATCAAAGCATCTGCCAATAATCTTTCCAGTTCATCAGTCAAACATTAGGAAATGGTGAAAAACATACTACTATGTACAAGGAGATGTCACTCGTGACTTTCTGCAAGGTGTGTTTAAGTGCCTACTGACAGTCCAACAATCAAAAATAATCATTTCACTATAATAAAAGGTCAAGAAAGGAGCAGACTCTCTCATTTGAAAACCCACATCCATGAATTGTATTCATGCTTGAAAAATTACTTCTAACATTTAATCAATAGTCTAATCTTTGTAGCATATATCGGACATAAGGTTTGATCATTCACATTCTCGCTGAACATAAAAAAACAAAAAAAAAAAACATAATCCATGCTAAAGATGAGCACAGCATGTCTGAGACCTGTCCTCGCTGTGACAGCAGACCCACACTGACACAGCTCCCATAACGTCTTCCTTAAATACTGCTAATTAAAAGCTGTTGTAATAGCTGTGACGTCCCTTTGTCTCCACAGGTGAGGTGGAGTTAGAGGAATATTACCCAGCCTTCCTGGACATGGTGCGCAGCCTACTGGATGGCAATCTGGACTCCACACAGTATGAAGACACACTGAGAGAGATGTTCACCATCCACGCCTACATCGGCTTCACCATCGACAAAGTCATCCACAACATCATCCGGCAGGTGAGCAAAATTTTACATTCACTTTTTTTTTTCCCCCCAAAGGCTGTCCTCTTCCACATTTCCCTGCCATGTGTCCATTTCCAACTGTCCACCTCCTCCTTCTTTTTCTACTTCAGCTGCAGCACTTGGTGAGCGACGAGGTGTGCCTGCAGGTGGTTGATCTGTACCTGGCCGAGAGGAAGCGGGGCGCTGCCGGGGGGAACCTGTCCTCGCAGTGTGTCAGAGCAGCTTGGGAGACGAGCTACCAGTGGAAAGCTGAGAGAGTCATGGCAGAGGAGAACTGCTTCAAGGTCAGCACAATGTCCTGATGAATGTAGTCATGGGTTATAGAATTGGCCTTGACATTTTGTTGCTATTTGAAGCAGTTTAATCATTTTCTATTATCAACTTCTATTTCCTCCACTGTAGAAATTTGCTGTGTACACTTTAGAGGATAGTTTTTCATTTCTCAAAACGCTAAATAAACCTAGATAAGTGCTCCACTAATATGTGTGTTTTGTATTGGAGCATTTAAGGAAAAATAGTCATGACTGTAGAAAAAGAGAGCTGCTGAAGGTGAATCATTTTCAGTCATTCAGAACTCTTCCTCATTTTTCAGAGGATGTACAGTGCTATTGATGTAGTTAGTCACAGTTTCACCTGCGGTGTTTCGATATAATCTGTATTTATTTGTACATGGAAGTTACCCTAGCTCTGTGCAGCCAGTTTTACAACAGCATGTGAACAGGGTTTCTGTCGGTGCACCTACTCGTATAATTGGATCAGCTGCTCCAATTTAAACATCTTAAATCTCTCCTGTTTGAATATGAACCCTGGTTTTATTCCACTGGGCTTGATTCTGGTTAATTAACACAGTTTCTCTGTATTTTTTTTGTCACCAGGTGATGTTTATTCAAAACAAGGGTCATGTGACGATGACTATTGAACTACTGGACACTGAAGAGGCGCAGGCCGATGATCCATTAGATGTACAGGTAAACACAACTTTAAACCTGTTTAAATGGTCGTTTTTCTTATCTGATTGAAGTTACACCAAACTCATTCAGCTTGTTCTCTTCCCTCCTCAGTGCCTGTCGAGCTACATGGAGCAGTTTGTAGGAACAGAGTCCAGTCTGTGCTCACAAGCAGAGGGCTACTTCTTCAAACCTGTATTTCTGCCCAGGTATTAACATTACTATCTGCGTATCTGATTTAAAGACCCTTTGAGCAAACCACTTCTCATTTTAATTTTCACTCAGTGACCCAATGAACCATGCACCTGAATCACATCCTATTGGACTTCTTTTCTCTTTCTTACATTTTTCAGCATAGCACTCATAACACAAAGTTTGAGTTTCTGTGAGTTGTAAATTTAGTTGGAAATAAAATTGTTTACACAAAATGTTGCATTTTCAACAAAACTTTGTAATGAAAGTCCACAGGAATCCAAAGTTTCTTTTGCAGGATTTTATTTTCCCCACAGAACATGCAGTAGACAGCACATAATTTAACACCACCACCACCAAAATGACCATGGGAAAGAATCAACATATTTCTGATTCTGACAGGGTGTCAACAAAATATAATATGATGACACAGAAAAATTCTGTGCAGGCCTCATTAAATTGCACAGATCTTGTAATATACTTTGAGTGCACGATGCTGCAAAACATCTGCTTAAGGTGGAATTAACACAGTGCCTCCATTGGGCCATCACCTGTTTCCACACACATCTGACTTAAGTGTCATATTACTGTGAGATTTCCACTGTCCTCTCAGATAACATTTGTTAAGTTTTACATATGTCTTTCAGCAGGGTTTTCCCTGCCTATCTAAGGCCAAGGCGGGCCGCCTGGATGATTTTTACCATGTGTACGTGGGGGCTGTTAAGATGGAGCATCTTTTGCGCGTCTTTTACTTTCAATGTGGACACGTGTATTGTGCGCGCTTTATTTTTTTGTGCACGTTGGACCTGCTCCTCCCTCCGGTGTCCGGTCTCGGGCTGTGTCTTCTACTGTTTCCAAAGGTGCTCTGTCACGTTTGAAAGGCGAAGGAAGCCCGTATGTGAAAAGATGTCACCTCCGAGATGCAGAATGTGTATTATAGAAGAGAAACGCACATTTCAGGACCGCTGACTTGTATCATCAGAACAGACCTGTAAAGCTCAAGCCTCCTATTATATTTAATGGGGGGGGGTATTACAGCTACCCCCACCTCTGCAGGCCTTTGCCACCTTGGTCTCAAATAAACCCAAGGAAAACCCTGTTTCAGTCGCTCTTAGATCTTGTCAAAGAGATACCTAACAATTTAAGAGGTGATGCACGTCTCTAATATGTCTCTCCTCCTCAGGAACCTGCGGCGTTTCCGTCGCTGGCAGGTGCGGCAGGTGGAGGCGATGCGCTGCAGGAGAGAGTGGCACCGCCAGCTGGGTGTGGAAAACGCTGGGAGTTTGGACTGTCGCTTCAAACTCAACACTCACAAGATGGTGTTTGTCATGAACTCTGAGGATTACATGTACCGACGAGGAGCACTGGTCAAGGCCAGGAAGGTAGAGTGGAGTCTGCATTGAACTTCACACATTAGTCAATGTTGTGATGTGTGAAAAGTGTTGTAATGACATCTGAGAATGTAACACTGCTTGTGTTTTCTGTGCCTGGTAAATCCTGCTCTGTGTCTCGCTGATGAGTGTCTCTCTTTGGTTTTCTCCACAGTCGCAGCACAGAGTGGCAGCGAGCCAGCACGAACGCTTTGACAAGTGGCACCAGGGATGGCTGGCCAATCACGTCACGTCCTCGGCTGAACGCTCAGTGCAAAACTGGCTAATGGGTGAGGAGGAGGAGGACATGATCCCCTGCAAGACTACCTGCCTGTCGACCGAGGTGAAAGGTCAAACGGTCAACAGATACCAGGTTCATTACAGCGGTAGCAAAGCCCCAGCCTCGCCGTAGGGGCCCGCGTACAGATGGACGTGCAGTATGCGCACACAGGTAAATGCATGGACTTACAGGACATTCATACACTAAACACAGACGAACAGCTGCAGTCCCACCTCTCCACCTCCCTCCACAACATGTCCACTCACTCACTTTCACTCATGGATGAAGAAATGAACAGAAAACGGCAGTGAGTCAGTGAATGAGTGCACAGTGAGACGAAAGAGAGGAAAAAGAAAAAGGACCAACACAGACAGTGCAGTAATCAGTCAGAGTGAACTCGGCCCTGAGTGACGGCACGAGTCGGACCCGATGGCACAAACGGAAATCATCATCCTCATCATTCTAGCTTCTCTGGCGGCACTAACAGTTGACAAGACTGATGGACAGAGACGAGTTGATCAGGCGAGAAGTTATGCTTTCATGAAATTTGTTTCAGAAATGTGAATGTCTGTTTTTTTTTTTTTTTTCTTTTTTAAGTCAAGTGTAGTTTTTAGCTTCTAAAGCCAGAGAGCCTTCTGCTTGTTGGTTGGTTGGTTGGTTCATGCGTGTTTATATGGAGAGATAATGGTAAACGTGTGTATGTATGTGTATCCTGCTCTTCATTTTGTCTGATTGTATGTCCAGTACAGGCTCTACAACTCTAGTAATTGCATCATTACTGTATGTGCATATATACAACAGGGATCCTGTTTTGTTTTTTTTATATATATATATACATATATATATATATGCATCTACATGAGTTGATTGATACATCTAAAGATCATGTGGTTCTTTACAGTGTTTGCTGTTGGCCAACTCTTGATGTTTGCAGTTTGTTTTTTGTATTTTCTTTCCCTTTTTTGTGTTGTAGCGAAACAAATTATCACCAGGGCAACAAAGAGTCCTTAAAATTAATTGGTTTAATATTGATAAAGCAGTCAAATTATGTATCATATTCATGATTTCACCAAATGTTTACTTTGCATTGTCTTTTTTTGCATACTGACATTGAAAATAAAAGCAAAATATCAGTGTTAAAATAGAATGTATAACATTTATCCTGTATCAGTTATCATAAAATAAACAACCTAGTTGTGACCTTCTTAGATGTTGACTGGCAGGTTGTCTTATTGGCTAAAAAGATGTTTAAAATACTTGACAGACTCACTGGGAGCAACTCCCTGAAGTGAGGCATTAGTTTGTCAGTATGTTAGTGAAGTGGCTGCATGCAAAAGTAGCTTGTGCTCAGTAGAGTTCAGGCCTCTGCTGGGCTGCTGTCTAACAACATACGCCAGACTTCAGAGAAAAGAAAATCACATTCATTGTAGATGAATGAGTCTTTGAGTTGGCTCCTCTCTGGTCCATGCAGCTTCTCTCCACCATGCTTGGATTCATTCAGACACAGATGTTCAGGTGACTTTTTCCCGAGACTTTTCAACCACGTTAGTGATTAAGAACTGAGATTGGGATTGTTACAGCTGCAAAGGAGGTTATGTTTAGACCGTGTCTGTTTAGGGTTTTTGTTAATTTGTCAGCAGGGTTACATTGAAAATTGGTGCAAGGATGGGCCAGGAAAGAACCAATTCAATTTAACATTTTTCATCATTTTTATACATTTCTCAGGAAAGATGAATGAATCTTAATATGAATAACATATTTATGTTTATGTACTGAAATGAGTTTGTGTCCAGATAATGATCTGGATCTGAGAGATGTTTGGCCTAGTGTTAAGATTTAGATAGGCAAAGTCAGTCTGCTGAGGAGGCTCATGTGATGCAACTGAAAGCCCCAGAACTGCCACTAATCCATTGTGTGGCGAGATTATTTTGACAACTGCTGTTTCCAAGCTCCAAAATGTCTAAAACAGAAAAGACTGTTGTGGTTTTATGTTGGATTATGCGGGTTTGTTGGAAGGTGATTTGTCACAAAGTTAGCTGTGTTCTCCTTTGATTTTTGTGGGAGTTTCCTCTTTGCCAAGAACGAAGATTTTCAGGCTCCTCAGGATGATTCATTTGTCATGGTTGGCACATTGAACACAACAGCGTCAGACGCAGTCTGCCCACCAGGAACTAGGAAAAATAACCCATCAAATCCCTAAACACTGCCAGTACTTTTGGACGAGTTCCTCAACCGCAAGAGCTAAATCTCATCAGGACCTGCAGCACCGCCTTTCCCCACCAGGATGCATGTCTTTGTAGAGGTAAAGGAGTGGGGGTTAGGGGGGCACGAGTGGTGGTGGTGCTGTGTGGGAACAGCCAGACTAAGTGTAAACATGCTTATAGTCTTCGAGTGAACTGCAAGATACAGCACACACATGAAGCAACAAACATTAAGCAATCACAAAACCACAGAGGAAACGACTAACATTTGAGCTAATGGAGCACGCAACCTACAGGTCTGTAAATGACTTTAAAAACATTTTTGTTTTCTCAAAAAAGCATTAGAGGGTACAGAAAGTCATTCAATGTTTAGTGCAAAAACAATTGTGTTTTTTTTGTCACAGTAGGCAGATGAGATGATTTTTGCAAAAATTAAACAATCTTAAATGTTCTGAAATGAAATAATACATCTATTTTCCTGAAATTGATTTTAAAACATAGTCTATGATGCGTCATAAAGCTCTTAAGATGCTGAACTCCGTAGAAACCCTGTACAGACACAGTGCACAAGAGGAAACAGACGTATCATCAACCACAACAATCGAGCACTGAAACAGCTCTGTGCATTGGTGTGTTTGCCTACATTCACAGACGTACATCAAAGTGGCAGTAATGGGGAAGATTCTCAGCAAAGCTTCTCGTGCAGGACAGACGTCCACCACTAAAACTTTGCGTTTGCTGCCTGCAGCAGTTCAAAAAGTAAAAGACAAGAAAAGAGACAAGAGGCAGAGCGAGTTTTAAAAATAATCGTGGTTTATAAAACCCAGATATGACAGGATCACCAAAGTGTTTACAGAAATACAAATACCATCAGGAAAACCATCATAGAACAGTGTTATACACTCGACATGTACAAACTACTCTGTAAAAGGGACTCAGGAGAGGATGGTTCAGAATGTAAGACATATTCCTTTCTTTATGTCTCTTAAAATCACATTTAGCCACAATGTATTTTCTTCTATTATCTTTTTATTCCGTATCTTATTAAAGTGGAACATCCATCTACCAAACTACAGGTACTATTACGTTCAGCTAGGTTAGAGCGAGGGTACGAACAACATCGAGAGAGCAGGGGAGGGAGAGGGGGAGGATGCACACATATCAAGCACTTTAACATCATGGGGGTTTACAGCAAGCAGTGGAAACAAAGAAAATAAAAAAAGGAAAATGGGATGTCAGGGCTTATAGCTATAATCATTTCATCCAACTTTACAAAATCACCCTGTTTTTGTTTTCGTCAGCAGTTTCCACACACTGACAATCTGTGGAGACTCTGGTCACTAAAACATCAGTTTTTCTCACAGAAATGCTTCCAGCGAGCAAAAAAGAAAAGATCAGAGATCTTGTGTGTTGACTGGCAGATTGGTTTTTACAGTATCTTGTTATGGTGTGGGTCCTCTCTGGACTGGGGTCTGTTCCTGCGCCCAACTACAGTACGTCAAAGTGCTTCTGTCTGCAGGGCAGTTATTTTATTTTATATTATTTTTTACGACAACAGATGTAACGTCCACAATATTTGATTCATGCACGTTCACAAAATGTACAAAACAGGATTACAGCTTCAGGACACAGGAATCTGC
>OMNW01009689.1:24148-38479 GCA_900303245.1 Selene dorsalis | reverse complement strand
CTGCCCTGTCAACTAAACGAGTGCATTATATCAACTCTTCACTTACTCTAAAAGGATAAGTATGAAAACAAAGAAAATATACAACATAGGTATAAAATTACACACAATGTGCACACAGGAAAAAAAGAAGTTTCACTCATCATCATTTGTCATCTGGAAGTAGCTCTTCAGTCGGTTGTCATGTGATGAAATACACATAGGACAGATCAGAGAAAGGATTCTGACAGGACAGAACAGAGACCTGACATACTGCTGTGATTTCAGTCTTAGTGAGTAAGAGTGCAGGTTGTGTGGTTACTTCAGACTTGTCTCCTCCTTTTCAAACAGAGCTGCCGTATATGAGGGAGGAGGTCAGTGCAGAAAACGGGGGCAGGTTGAGAAGGTGACAGGTGACAGAGGCTGCAGTTGATGATTGTGACTGAAATTAGAGCAGAATCCTGAGCAGTTGCAGCTCCCTCCTGAGGTAGCTGTTTGAAACAGCATTGGCTGCGTCACATGCCTCAGGTTTTCTACTAAATAAGAAAATTGCCATGGGCTGTTTGATAAAACTTGCAGAAGAGCTTATTTCATCAGTGTGTTGTCTGTGTCTGGCTGTGGGGGGGGCTGCAGGATTTTGTTCCACATGTGGTCATTCCTCCTTTTGCAACTACCGGACACCAAGTGTAGCACTTAAGTTTAGACACCAACACTTAAAATGTGCACATCTGCACGTCCTGCCATGGAGGATGTTGCAGGGATGTGCTGTCATGTCATTCTCACCACAAACTATAGCCCAAGTGATTTCACTGATGATAGTAATAGCAGTAGAATGAATATCTTTAAAACCGAGACAACAAAAACACCAGTTGTGATGGGAAGTTGCAATGAAAACATTTTGATCTGAGCAGGGTTGGTTTCTTTTTCCACTTGGTAGCAAATAAACTGAACTGAACTGAGCTGAGCAGAACTGAACTGAATGAAATTAAATTCAATCCATAATTTTGTTATTTTTAAAAATATATCAAACATTGGAGTGGCCTAAACAGCACTGTTGATCAGGCACAAAGAAAATATGTAAGACAAGTGTGTGACAGACAACTACTGGTTGAGATACATTCGGTTCAAATAGATACAGTATAAGCACTGAAGTATCCAATCAGCTTTCAATTTACTTACACATTGTTACGTCATGTGCACATGATGGGTTTTCAATGCCACATTGCAAACTTTTTGTATTGCCTTCAACCAATATGACTTGAGAACTATCTGTTATACAATGATGTGAATTGAATATTATTTGGGTGTGAAATACAAAGTAAGACAAGCAGTCTGAGCAGACGCCATTCATTTTTTTGTGTTCATTTTTACCCTGATGCATTCCACAGCTTCCTTCGATTCCTGCTCTTCATATGTGGCAGTCACTGTGCGCTGAAAGAGAAATTAGAGGTAAAGATGACAAAAGCATTCTGCAAATTACAAGGCTTTGTGTTTACTATTCTGAGCTCGAACAAGACATTCTGTCCAGCAGCATGCTAGTCGTTCGGCTTTTTTTTTCTTATCTAGGGGAGGAAAAAAAAGAGTTAAAAAAAAAAAGAAAAAGAAAATACCACAGTAAACTGGAGTGAAAAAAAGAAAGGCCATAATTATAGCTGAGGATGAAGAGGGAAAGTGAGTCCCCATCAGGAACTCTCATCTGCTCATCTTCATTTGTCCCTCACATGAGTGCGCGGTTGGTTCTGGTCGTGTTTAGCAGAACATGTCAACAGTCATTCCAGTAATGACTATATATGCCGATGTCAGAGTGTTGGACCCTTCGTGCTGTTCTCTGAAGACTTAAATCCACCCACTCGGGCTGATTTACACAAAACATGATTATAATAGCTTTATAACACCATTCTCAAAGAGTTAATCAGCTGTGACAGCTCTTCTGGCTCATGAGCCAAACGCAGCTCCAATATTTATAACTATTTACATTTTCATGCATGTGAGAATGGATACTGTCCTTGCATTTTTGTGGAAGTGATTCTAAGTCTGCCACCTGGACGCAGATGAAAATGGACTGTCATGTTGAATAAATACTTATTTCAAAGATAAAAGAACATTTGCAGACATAAAAAAGAAGAGACATCTGCAGGAAAAAAGAATCTGCTGCATAACAAAACAGACTCTTTGCGCTGATGTTTGTGTTGATGGATGGCTGTAAAATTCTTGATTTCTACTCTTCTTTGATTAAGTCCAAACTTTTTGTAATAGACCTCGGCAACCAGCTCCTGTGAGAACAGTAGTAGTCTCAACAACTTTTTCATCTCCGGGTCTCTGGTTCTCTGTCACTGTCAGAACATATTGAACTTGGACTGTCTTGCAGCCTTCACTCTTGGAGAAAATCCCTTGAGCGAGTGGAATCAGAAATTACTAAATTGTGATAAAGATGGTGTTGTTGATACCAAATTGAAAAGACTAATTATCATCAAAGAGAATGCACATGTATGCATACATATTACTGAAAAGGAATCAGGGCTACAGCATAAAAGGACTTTGATATCCGACCAAGACGGTTTTTACAATAACGTGAGACTCTCTTGATTTTCTTCTTCTTTTTTTTTTAATAGATTAAACAAACAAGATATAACATGTAATCAGTGAGCTTTAGCAGTGATATTTGATTTTATCACAACACAGCCAGGCTGGCTGCCCCCGCCACATTTATTGTCTTTGTGCTAAGCTAAGCTAACTGGCAGCTGACTATAGTCACATTTTTGGGACAGATACGACTGTAGCGTCAATTTTCTTATCCAAAACTTATCGAAAGCAACTGAAAGTATTTCCCAAAAAGGGTCAAACTGCTTTTGAACTGACTTTATTTTGAGGTCATGTTATTATTTTCCTGTGTCACCACAAAACCTTGCAACCAGGAGGACTGATGATGGATATTTCATGAACAGCCCTCCACAAATCTTCTGTGATTTAAGTTCAAATATCACTGTGTTATGGCTTTGATCAGGAAGTCATACCCATGTTTCCTTGACCTCTGCCATATGGTGCCTTGTCTGTCTATCTGCGTGTGAACGTGTGCGCACACACATGCAAAGATGCCTGAGCATCATTGTATTTCCCTTCAGGCTCAACCTCTTGCTCTCAAGTGGATATCAAAGGCCTGCATTTACAGTTATCTTTGCTTGGCTGCGCCACGGAAGTAATCACTGCGGGTCAGGGGTCAGTGCTCTGGCCCAAGACAGAAACACAACTGACTGACGTCGACTTCAAAGGAAAGTGATCCTCTGAAAGGCTGTTGTTTTAGCCGGGAACTCTGGATATCATAATCTGGAGGGTGGAAAGGGACAGTAAGAAGAGAGAAGCAGTGGAGTGTGTTGCAGGGATGGGCGGGGGGCAGGGGGTGGGGGACTTGTGTCTCTGAAGAGAAGTACAAGGGAGAAAGACTACCTTTGAATAATTAGAGCCAACAAGATCAAAGAACGGGCTCAAGTTTGGTCTGCTTAACCTCTGTAACACAGAAACGGAGAAACAACAAAAAAAGCGCCATTTTATTCCGTCCTGTTGTTATTCCTCTGGTTGGCGAAACCCAAAACCATGTCAAACATAATGGAAAATATTTGAGGTCTTCTTTTATTAACCAAGAACAGCTTTGATGTTTGACGTCTTTATTTGTTTTAGAAGAAGAAAGGGAAGGGGCAATATGGCATGCGAGCGATCTTCTTTTGCCGAGAGCACACACAAAAAGGGGGAGGAATGAATGATATGAGAGCAAACCAAGCTTGTTCATTCTACATAATCAATTAAACATCATTAACAGCCCTTTCAAGAGTGCCGAGATCAAAGACCAGTAGGAAATGATCAAAGTGGCAGCATTTTGTTTGAGCACTAACCCCTTCCTGTGACTGTGTCCTGCTCTCCGACAACTTCACTGATGCTACAGATCTGATGAAATGACAGGTCTGGTTTGTGCTGCACTGAGCATTTTACTGTTTATATTGATGCTGCAAAGTAGATTAACTGATGAGCCGACTTGAACCTCTTCTCATATTTACTGTTTATATTGATGCTGCGAAGGAGATTAAATGATGAGCCGACTTGAACCTCTTTTCATATTTACATGGAATCTGTGTTTTGTTATTTCTTGACAGCATAAAAACTAAAAAGTCTGGGGAATGTTGGACACTAAGAACTCTGGCAAACTCAGTCAACGACTGTCTTCAATGTTTGTGGCTCTCATGGGGAACATAAAACAGCTCTGTTATTGCAGCATAGAAATTATCCACACCACTTTAATTTGTTTTCACCCCGTGCAGCTAAAACTTATTCTGTGTCTGACAGTTGTGACAAACTAATATACTACAGGTTAAAGTGGATGACTGCTACTTTCATCGCCTCAATTTAAATTGCAATTGCAATTGCAATAGAGTGAATTACAGCAGGTCAATTGGAAACAAATTGTTATTTCAGTGGGTTTTACAGAGATGAGATAGACAGCTTTATAAAACCACTCTAACGCCGTAAAGCTGGAAAATAAATTGGGTTTAAAATCGGTGAATTCTGACCCAAAGCTGTGTTAAAAAAAAAAAAAAAAAAGTCCAAAACAGCATTCCAGCTATCAAAGGCGCAAACCACAGACCGGCTCCAGTGTATGTGCTTAGCAATTGGACACTTCAAATGCATAGCAACAGCATGAAAAAGAGCCTCTTCAGCTTGCTGGGTGTGAAAACAGGTGGAGGGGGGGGCGAGACGGAATCTTTCATGGATATCCTGTCAAGAGGGAAGGACGCAGGGTGGAGCAGTATCACAGCAAACGTAAGAAAAGTCAGCGTTTCAGGGTGGTCAGCGGTAGCGTGGGTGCAGGAGGTCAGAGAAACAGTGTGTGAACTATTCAACACCAGGCCACACCATACAGTCCTTGTCAGTGCGTCCCTGTTGGCCTCACATTACCTAGCTAGTGGGGGGGTATCAACCTTTGATCACAGGACTGAGTCACTGAGCCACAGCAGTAGGTAGCAACTGTAATTAATCAATTAATGGATAACACCGTATCAAAAATTTAAGTTTGACCTGTAGCAATTCTAAATAAAGATGTCCACAGTTAATTTCTCACCATTCATTGTGATAATTCCTATTGGCAACAATCACTTTCTTACTATTGAAAATACCAACTTTAATTGTCAATATCTGTAACTTAATTGCAACTTGTCAGCTTTTATCTCTGATGATTATTAATCACTCTGGAAAGTACTTTTGATGTTTTGATCATTGTAGATGCTAAAATATCTGCACGTTTAGACTATGCAGCTGTAATCTGTAATATAGCAATAACAGTTGAACTGAATATATATATGTATATATATACACACACACATGTGTGTATAAAGTAAATATAAAGCAAATGTGGAATGAAATTGTAACCTGTTGGAATAGTTTCGCATGTATCTTAAATTAACAGTCAATTTGTTTAAATGTCATTCTATAAAAAGGACTATTCAAAACAGTGCATACATCCAAAATGGTTTGTTGATATGTCAAAATGATATTCGAAAATGTCCTTTTTACTCAGTGAAGGGATTTGTCACATTTCAAACAGCAATTTTAAAATTTAACTCTAGTAAAATATAAAATTGTAAGCCACCTATACAAAAGAGACTAGGGGTGCTTTATGGGAGTTAATAATTTGACTATAATTCATTTGATATGTTCTCACAGGAGCAGCAAGTCAGGTCAGATCATCTGCTGTGTAAACCTGTCAAAATAACAATTGGCTGTACAAGACTTTGGTGCTGCCTCATTGTAAGCAGTCTTACAGGCTGCTTTGTACGAGCACAAGAGAGAAGACATTTAATCTAAAGCCCAAGTGGTGGTCTGTTTTGTCTGTTCGAATTCACACACATACACGTCCATTCACACACATAGACATACTGCTGAATCATGCCAAAAAGGCTGTTTGACCAGCGTCAGACCAGGGAGAGGTGACGTCCCATCCGAAAGGATTCACACGCTCCCCGCTCTCCAGCACAAAAGGGCAGAACAACAATATTATGGTGTCCACTGAGTGCCTACCCCCCAGTAAAAACATTTCTGTGAGAGTGGGCTTGACCTACCTCTTCTCCCGTATAAAAACACAAAGCCGAGTGTATTCCGACAGCTGCTGCCCGGGTGCCCTGTGGAGAACAGAAGGAGAGCTTTGAAGATCTTGACCTTCTGGAACAATAAAACACCATCATCAAACACTCTCCTGAGACAGACTGCTGACCCACAGATCCAAGTGTCCGCTTGAGATAATTCATATTAAACTGTGGGGATCAATGTGTCTGTGTGTATATGTGTGTGTGTTTTATGCTTGCAAGGGCTGAGATACTGTGGATCTAGACCCGTTTAATGTCCTTGTCTGAATGGGGAGTGGGGTTTAATTACACTGGTATTTAAATCTTACTGCCTTATAGTGCCATTGCACAATGACATAATCTGTATTACGATGTGGTTTCAGCATCACAGCATTTGGCCAATAAATTTGTCTGCCAGAAGTTTAGCATTACTCATTTGTCTGAAATCACCCTGGATGTCTGAATTCTTCGTCACACAGAAGCTTTACATGACTCAATCAAAACTAAAAGCAAGCGTCACTACAACAGCATTAATCACCATGATGTGCATGACTGACGGGCCTTCTGTAAATTGTGGACCTCTTAATTCACCACCTTCAAGAAGGATTTGGAGTAAAAGCAAACCTAGAAGCAATAGTTTCACACTGAGAAACAAAGGACCGTTTGCCGTCTCGCCAGTAGTTACATGAGAAGACTGATAACAATCTCATGTAGGCAGGAAGTATGAAGCTACTAGTCTGAGCCCAAAGACTGAACGCAGCAAGTCTCGACACAAAATCTTCCAGACATCACCTCTATGGTTCGCAAATATCTTGCAATGAAATGGTCAAATCTCTCCTTTTGGGATCACTTAATAAAACAGAATTATTATAAATGAATACTTGGGTGTTGGACAGATGACTCAACATACCTTCCTACACACATGGCCCCTATGGTATCTGCACTGGGAGAGAGATCAGAGGGTTGGAAGGGTAAAATGGCTCATCTGCGTGGTCTTCAAATGTAGGCACACCCATCTGCAATATGGCGCTTTGTGTGGCTTCAAGGTCAAGGCGAGACCTCCTTCCCTTTGGTAGCAAGAGAAGGAAGTGCTGCTACTTACCACATCAAGAAATATGACAGGTGGTGCTTTTTGCACAAAAGCTGCTGATGGTGATGAATGTTAGGAAACACATTTCTGACCTCCAGCTCCCACGCGTTTATGGTATCTACAGAGTGTGCTGAAGTTTCATTCGGAAGGTTCCAGTGGAAATAGATAAAACACACCTTGGACCTTATTTAATCTACATTAGCATAGCTGGCAAAAGTTGTTGCAGGGCGGATGCCAGGTGGGTTCATCTGCTCATCACACAAGGGTATCGATGGCCCCCTGTCTCTGTCCACATGTTAATCTTTACAGGGCACTCAAGGAAGTGGCGTTGACAGCCTAGATTTGAGGTCAAGAGGGGGCCAGGGGTCAAGCACTTCCTGCTGACTTGAAAGCACATCCAAGCACACCTTGCTCTTGATATCTGTCGTCCTCCCCCCTGACCATCTGTACCTACATAATCTGGGGCTCATCGAGCCCAAACAAAAGCCATGTGTTAATTACCTTTGAAGGTGTAGTGACTCCAGGGCTGCAGCCGATCTTCATCTGTTTTCAAAGCGAGGGCCAGTGAACAGGTTACGCTTCAGACACGTTACAGTTGTCCTCTGCCCTATCTGCCTGCCATGGTTTCATTTAGAGGGATAACCAGGCCGTTCTGTTCGGTTTCACGAAGAATTCCCTCCCGTATCAAATCTAGAGGTACACAACTACTTAACTCTCTCTTCTGTGGACTCATGAACAAGTAAAAATGAGAAAGTTCTGACACGTGAGAACTGGGGCTACACCTGTCGTCCAGATGTGAGGCCATTCACTTTGGTGGAATTTTGTCTTACTTTTTGTCTTAATTGTTTTTGTACTGCTCACTTTTAGGCATGTTATTTGAAGGTAGTTCTAGTTTTTCTTTATTGATATCCATCATATTCTACAGTGAGGTAAAAAACAAACAATGAAGTGGAATTCATGACTCATGACTCATCATCCATAATGCACTTATTTCTGAGAGGGTAAAAAGCTGCCCCCATACCCTGATACTTCAATTCTTAACAGATCAAAAACAGATAGAAATGAGCAAAACGTGCTGGTTGCAATCTGCTCATTAGTCATACCAAAAACACGATGATGTATCCTGATGACGGCCCCTCTTTCACTCTTTGTGAGTAAAGCCTGACTAACACTTTCTTTTTACCACAAATCACCACCTTCTTCCTGCCACAGGAGAAAGGGAAGTGGGTGCCGTATATTCCCAAACAGATATGTTACCTTGTTTGGAATAAATGTTTCCACTGGCCGACCACAAGTGACCTCAAAACCAAAGATAAGATCTTTGCGAGAAGACACCCAGATTTCAATGGCTTAGGTGGCTTTGTAGGAGAAGTAGTACTCTACCTCGGTAAAATTGGCTTCGATATATATCTCAGTCGGTTTCTAATTAGATCACACGATGATAATTATACCTGCCGGTGTTTGCAAGAGGATACGTGCTGTGTGCATTGGAATACATCAAAGAGCAGCGCGGACTTGGCAGCCACATGAGTTATGTACTGTCTATCCCACTTCAGGCTCTTGAAGATATGCAGTCATTCTCTACATCCCCTGTGCTGAGAATAAACAAACAGTCACTCTAATCCTTTGAAAAGTTTCTTTTTCTTTTGAAAATCCTAAACTCTAGTTTCCAGTCAGAGGATGGTCAGGGGCCCGCAGACACCCCTTGATGTTCAGGGCATCTAGAGCAGTTTCTGTATGATGTGGTGGAGGAGAACCTCGTCCGAGCTTCAGACCTACAGGTAAAGGGACAGACAGACAGCAGCCCCTGTGAAGCCAACGAAGTGCAGAGAGAGACGGCACTGCCAGCCAGAGAAGCTTGTTATAAATATCCACCTTCACACGGCAGTTTCCTCAGTTTCCTCCTAAAGCAAACATTTCAGATTCTACCTTGTAATTTATCACGGCTCCTTCCCTGTGGAGGGAAATCAAGGGATGGGAAATGTTGAGTTTAAAAGATTGCAGTGTGTACACTTGTTTTTATTTTCAGTCTTTCATTTTTCCTTATGGTGCTGCCAAATAATATTTATTGACCTCCATCTGGTTTCACTAGCATCACAAAGAACACTGTATTAAAGAATCTTCACAGACAGCGAAATGAACTTGTCTTTTTTTTCTCCAGAATGAGTCTTGACAAAATCTTAAGGAAAATACCTCAGAGAACTAACAGTTGGTGTCCTCTTAGCTTTGAATATGAATACTGTATGTGTGCCACACAGGCCAATGTGTGTCTCAGATGTGTGTTTCTTTTATTTTGAGGCCGAGGGTGTAAAAGGCGGAGATGATGATTTCAGATTACTGGGAGAAAATTCCCGGGCCTGGAAGAGCCCATGGAAAGTAATCAAGTAGCAGAATGATGTCATTCTGATGAAAGACAGCCTGTCAGACAGTTGGCGACTATGGGTGCTCTTTGGCATGGGCCACAGCCTGTTATACACCAAACTATGACATCAAAGCAGGTACCAGGCCAGGCCATGAGGCTGGCACTGATCATTGTCTTCTTTGATTACAGTAGCCTCATCTTCTTATGGAGAGGATAAAAGAAAACGGCTGCTTGGTGTTAAGAGAGTGTCAGAAATAATGAGGCACATACCATGTGCTAATGGTGTCCCAGTGGTTCAGTGGATTGAAGCGCATACCATGTACTCAAAACATTATGGGACGATGTCCCGGACAGGGATTAAGTCTAGTCCACGACTACGATGCTTTTCAGTGGATTTTTCCAGTGAGTTTTGCCTTTGGCCTCGGACTTGTCTTAATCCCTGTCTGAAAAGCTGGCACCAAAAGTTTTGAATGAACATCAGATTTATGCTGCATGCCAAGAACTATTTCTCCTTCGTATTTTTGTGCTTTAAATAATAATAATAAAGCTCTAATAAAGGTGACTCTTAAGTCTTCCTACACTCTCATGAGCATTTTCAAATATGGTTCTCTCACATAATTGAGTAATGGGCATGTTTTACAGCAGGGTGTGGACTTAAAAAAAGAATTTCCTCAGTGAGACTACCAGGTTAAAGGACAGAAAATGAATAATGTGTTGTGGTTCTACTGTCATGACCTGTAATAAGGACTTTTCCATGTCCTTTGGCAAATCTGTGGCATAAATAAACATTTCCAAGCCAAAAGGCCTTGATTCTCTTTCTGTCTGCGTGGAGATGAGAATAGGTGCAGGGGAAGCAGGGCTGTCGCCTCTCTGATGATAATAATAGCGGGTATGGTAATGGTAATTGCTCTCTGTTCCCTCCTCTCTTGCTACCTGGCAGAGGGCACTGCAAAGGGTGATTCAGGCACAAGGCATGAATGGAAAACTCCAAGAGGAAGGCCGCACACACTAATGCACTGGTACCTCCAAGACAGCCAGGTCCAACTCACTCATCCTCCTGTACACAAACACATTCCTACACACACGCGCGTGTTCGTGCACGTACCCCCATCCTGACAGACACAAAACATCCATCTTGCTTAGTATGAGTGACACGGCAGAAGTGTTTACAGGCAACGGTAGCTATTCCGCGACCATCGTCCAGATAAAAGACCAACAACAAACAGCTGACCTGTTAGCTAAACTATTTGGTTACCTATTGGTGCCAGAGAGACCCCTAATGCAAGCTGTCCTATCTTGAAAGAGTTCATTTTTATCAGACAGGGCATCATCTGTAACCAATAGACGGCCTCCTCTTACGAAATGAGAGCCTGCTCGACAGATGTCTCCTGCCTCTCTTACTCTCTCTTTCTCCCCATTTACATCCACATCTTAGATGGCACCTCTTGACTTAAGTCAGGATCAAGGTTGTTTACTGGTTCTCTGGGTAGTATCAGGAACATGTGGTGAGGGCACATGAAAGGAACTCTTACAGTGTGTTAACACCCAAAACCTCTGTACATGTTTGTTTTGGGGTTTTTAAACAATAGCTCCAACATGAAATTAAGGGGAGCCGCTTCCGGAGGTTTACCTCAGGGTGACACAGGAGAGAAGCTGGAGCTCAAATGGTTTTTCAAAGAAGGGATAGCTTAAACGTCAAACACTACAATCAGATCAGCTGAATAATCACAGTAGCAGAGGCAAAAATCTTGATATTTGCAGAAATAACAACTCTTTTTTTTTTATGTATGCAGCGACTCCTCACTAAAATCAAATAATGACAACATCTTAAAATGTGCTACAGGCTTTTTTTTTTTTTTTGGGAAATTCGGCAGAGAAATGTTAGCCTCAAGAGACATTAAGAGCCATTACTACAATATACACAAAACTTCTGAAGGTTTCAACAACTTTTCCACTAACTCGTAACACCTGAGTCGTATTCCATACATTTACAGTTCTCTTTTCGTCCTGGCTTTTAGCAGATTTCCACACTTAAACACTTTGTGGCATAATACCACTAAGTCTCAGGCTTTGCTGATGCAACTTTCATGGGATTTAGCGCTGCGGTTGAGTCCCACAATCCCTAACCTGATATCATATGTTTTATGGTGGTGCTGTGTAGTTTACTGTGTAGGAGAGGGTGACAATTTAAAGGAATTTAAGGAAACTTTTCTATGAAATGTAAAAGTTTTATAGATGTTGATCTCTCCTTTGTTCTTCCAATGAGGACCTCCACCTGTTTCTGATGATGTGAGCCAGAGCCTGTCCCTTTCAAGAGGCTGATCCCTCCTGATCTCTTTGATGTAACCTGACCTAACAGTTCCAACTAGCAGGATTTGATGATCACGGATGGACCCTCGACAACAGCATGTGCAAATCAAAACTAACAGGCACGGGGGAGACGGACGACGGGGATGTGTGAGCAGACCTGGCAGGCCGCGTCGACGGTGAGCCCTCACAGAGCTATGATATGTCTAAACGCCAGGCAGGCCACGGTCACACGATCAATGCTGCCAGCCCAGACTTAAGCAGTAAAACCTGTGGATCTGTGAGGGCACATGCAACTGATCGGAGATGAAAGACAGGCTTTGACTTTCACAGGAGGCCTGGAGTTGGGGTGGGGGCTATGGGGGCTACTGGGGCACTTGTGAGGGACTGCCATTAGAACAGCTGGGTCATTTTCAAATGACCTAATTCTAGGATTAATCCATTCAGACTTGCATAGTTAAATTTGTGTCCACGCTACACCCAGACGATGGGAGGCAAAGAAAAAGAGAGAGAAAGAGAAAGAGAGAGAGAGAGAGAGAAAGACAGAGAATTACCAGCAAAAGCCAGAAAGGCTTTGCACTCGGGAGTTCAAACAAGGTGCACTACAGTAGAGAACAAACCACCGTGCACCAACGGTAGCAAAGCTAACCAGTGTTTGTAAGTCCTGTCTCCCGTCACATATTGTTAGGTCATTTCATCACAGAATCCTTGGCGTTCTCTCCCTCTCTCTCAATCTACACACTCAGATCTCATCAAATTATCTGCAGCTCACACTTCTCACTCACTCGGGTCAGAGGACGTTTCCACACACCGCCGGGGCATCTCCTCATGGCAGTGTGTCCATCTGCGAGTGATTTAAGGGTTACATTTTTGGGAATGACGTGTGATAAAACAGGGAGGTATGGGTCAAAGTGACTAGACTCAATCTGTGACAGAGCCTCTCCTTCTGGGCCCTACCACATGTTTTAATCTATACAAGCATGTGTTTGAAGTTCCCAATGAATACCATCAGTCCCGCTGGTGACTTCATATCCATCTTACCTGGCTCAGAACAGCCCGACATCCTTTAGGTAGACTGATTTACCACAGGGCTACAGTTAGTTAGAAGCTTTGTTTTTTCTTCTTCTGAGTAGTAGTTAAATAGTAATGGCATAAATGGTCTGTCACTCACAACTGTTGTCACCAGAGGACACTCTCAAACACTACACTGATGTTGGATGAAACATGTCTCAGCTCAGTCCGGTGCCACTAGGCAGGCTGGCAGCTCTCTCTAATCTTACTGCTGAAAGCTGATACAGCACTGATGGATGAAGCTCAGGTTCACATCTGCACCACTGTGGCAAAGAGCTGAGGAAAATCCCCTTAAACTGCCCTAACTGATGTTGCTGCTTTAATAAAAATGCAACAATAGACCATCAAACAGAAATAAATTGAAAATTGCATTGTCCAAAATAAGCCGAATTAGTCTTCTTCACATGCCTCAGAGGCACCATCATGAAACGGTACTTTGATGAATAATCATTATTGTTCTGCCAAACATTTTAAAAGTGTACTTAGAATAAGAGGTCGCTGGAGGAAAGCCTTCTTCAACCATAACGAGGCATTCTTGTGTTAAAAAGCTGGCTCCCCATCAGGATGCTCTGCTTGACTTACAAATATACAGTAGACCAGGAAAGTTTGGAAGAGACTGAAGTGGGAGGGAGGAGGCAAGACTGAGAGAGGGGGGGGGGCTGATGGTTGCTTTGATCTTTGGGAGCCTGTCTGGATAAAACAAAAACAAAAGAAGTGTCCAAATCTCTACATCTCAATAAAACAATAAGAACTCATCAATGATAAACGTGACTCTTATCAGGCTTGTATTTTACATGGAAGACTGTACTCTTAACAATATAATACTTTGGCAATATATAGCCACATAGCCACATATTGTTGGAGCTCTGCTTGAGTTTTGATCATGTTTTGTTTTTTTTTTTCCCCCACTTGATTTTCAGGCAAGTGTGTAACAAGATGCGTATTCTCACTTCATAAATTTGTGGTGGAATGGGAAATGGGCATTTCAAGGCCAATAAAAGCCACCACATCAAATAAAACATCGCGGATCAAAAGAACCAACGCATGGACGTTTTTTTCCCTCTATAAATTAAAAAGGGGGGTAGTCTGCCACGCTTGATCATGCCCTGAGTCCTGCCCCGCTCCTGCGATTGGCTGGACGGACACACAAGGGGGGAAAGTTTGAATAAAATACAAGAGCATGGCACCAGTGTTGTCGTTAAAGCTTGCGCGCTTGGTCCAGCAGCGCTTGAGTTGTACTAGATAGATGAAGCTGTGAGTTAGACAAAATATCCAACGGATGACAGTGATTGACCTCAGAGGATTTTTTGACTTTAGTTGATGTTAAACTTTTGCGTCTCTGGGAGTGTTGTTGCGTCTTTTAACCCGTGCGTAACAGTCGTTTCTGTTATCATCTCCGTTTGACGAGACGTTTCCCT
>OMNW01009689.1:0-21183 GCA_900303245.1 Selene dorsalis | reverse complement strand
TTTTTGTCCCCTTTTTTTTTTTTTTTTTTTAGATAGCAATCAACAGGACATCCTTGTTAAGATAAAAAAAAGAATGATGTCATGCCTGTTTTTATTTCATGCCTGGATACCACCACTGATGGTAGAGCAGCGAGGGTACTTTTTTCTGGTGCACCTTATCTTTTCTCTTTGAATAAGAAAGTACACCATATCGAGATTGTGGAATGTGGTTTAAGATTATTGATATGCAGGTAGTGTAAATTCAACCTTGAGCAATTCATCGTCTTATTCCAACATTTTAATTGTCTGCATGCAACTCAAAAATGATTGACACGCCTGCCTGCTATGATGAGTTAATTTTATATTTTTTTGTATTTTGCAGGTACTACCTGAAAGAATCACGAGGGAGTAGGCGGTGGTTAATATTCCTAGAGGGTCAGTATTAAGGACTTTTTTAATCCCTGTGTTAAGAAGAGATGAATAATAGTGGACAATTTGTGTGACAAATGATCTATGTTTTGCAGGAGGCTGGTACTGCTTCAACAAGGAGAACTGTGACAGCCGATACGAGACCATGAGGAGACTGATGAGCTCATCCAAGTGGCCCCAAACCAAAACAGGTCAGCTTCAGCAAGTGTGAATAGTTCACTACACTCCCATCTGCGCTACCGCGGCCTATAGCAAAGTACTCCGACCCCCTCACGTGGTTCAGAAAGTATAGATCCCACTGTAGTGTCTCCGAAATTAAAAGAATCAGTATCTGTGCTCATCTGGAGTGTTATTGAGACTGACACCCGGTCATGTAGCTGTGGTGTAGGGCTACCTGGCGCCCACTGCTGTAGGAACAGAGACGCCTCCCTCTCTCATTGCAGTGTAATAACTGTAATCCATGTGGTAATGATGATGAGGAAGAAGAGGATGTGTCTGGGAGTGCCAGAATGGCTAATGATACATGTCTCTGTAGGCACGGGGATCCTGTCTCCACTGCCTGAGGAGAACCCTCACTGGTGGAATGCCAACATGGTGTAAGTTGACTCGTGTTTATTTGCTTGTTGACGCACGGTTTTTAATCATAGGATGCGACTTTAACTGTGTGTCGGTTGTGCAGATTCATCCCCTACTGCTCCAGCGATGTGTGGAGTGGCGCTACAGCCAAAACAGAGCAAAGTAAGAAATGAGTGAAAGATCAAAACCAAAGCATGGTCATCATTCGTTATGAGTGCTACTTTACAGTTCCACCCTCTTTCCCTTATGTGTAGATGGCTATGCCTTCATGGGGATGCTGATTATTCAAGAGGTTGTGAAAGACCTGCTGAACAAAGGTCTGGACAATGCCAAGGTCCTCCTGTTAGCAGGAAGCAGGTATGTAGAAATTCAACATCTACGTTTCTTTTGCATTCCTTTATTTTAGGCACCAAAGTCAAAATGTGATATTTCTGTGTGCAGTGCCGGTGGTACAGGCGTCCTGCTGAACGTGGACCGAGTGGCAGAGCTGCTGGAGGGTCTGGGGCACACAGGGATACAAGTGCGCGGCCTGTCTGATTCTGGCTGGTTCCTGGACAACAAGCAGTACCACTGCACCGACTGTGTAGATACTGTCAGCTGTGCCCCAACAGAGACGATCAAGAGAGGCATCAAGTAAGAACACCAACAAGTATTATAAAATGTTAAAAGCTATCATTTACAGTCGTATAGGGGTAGTGATGGTAGGTTATTAGCCAGCTGATGAGATCATAAGGTTGCAAGTTAAGACATCATGTCCCACCGTTTTTTTTTTTTTTTCCACCTGCCCTTTCAGGTACTGGGGGGGAGTGGTGCCAGAAAGGTGCAGACAGGCCCATCAAGGAGAAGAGTGGAACTGTTTCTTTGGATACAGAGTGTTCCCATCAATAAAAAGTGAGTCTGCCTTCTCATTCAGTGCTATGTAAAATGAAAACACTGTATATGCGAAGGGTTTTTGTGCTTCACAAGCCCAAATCATTTGTCTGGTTGTATGTATAGTACACAAATATGTGATATAATCCTATATTAATCTTCCATCTGCCCCGTGCAGGCCCTGTGTTTGTGGTCCAGTGGCTCTTTGATGAGGCCCAGCTGACAGTGGACAATATCCAGCTAACGGGTCAACCTGTGCAGGAAGGCCAGTGGCGCTACATCCAAAATCTGGGCATCGAGCTGAGGAACACGCTCAAAGATGTCCCGTACGTTGATGTCTCTGCATTTTAGGGGGGGTAATTTCAGTAGAACTGTTTCTTGAATTCCAGTTGATTGTTTTCCCTATTTTCAGGGCTATGTTTGCTCCAGCATGTCTATCTCATGAAGTTATCACCAGAAAGTAAGTATGATTTCATTTCTCATCTTATTTTCCAGTACATAATTATCAGAGGACACTGAATGTAGGGTTAGGTTGTTTTACCAGTGAGCTTACAGCGCCCCCTTGTGTTATGTTGTAGTTACTGGATTGACGTGCAGGTCAAAGGCACCTCCTTGCCCCGAGCTCTGCACTGCTGGGACCGGAGCCTCCACGACAACAGGAACAACAAAGCTCCGCCCAAAGGCTGCCCGGTACATTTGATTGACAGCTGCCCTTGGCCACACTGCAACCCCACCTGCCCGACCATCCGAGACCAGTTCACAGGACAAGAGATGAATGTCATTCAGTTTCTCATGCACATGGGCTTTGATGTGCAGAAGATGGCTCAGCAGCAGGGCATGGACCCCAGCAAGCTCCTGGGCATGCTCAGCAGTGGCAGCTAAAGGCACACACATACGTTCAGTATCTCCGAGCTAAGCCCAAGAAGGGCTGTCTGGTTTCTCTGGCCAGTCTCCCATGCCTGATACCTCCAAGTACCCATCCACTTCCACAACCCATTCTACCTATGGTCTATTCCCCTCTGACCTCCTGTTTACTTTAGTCCAAACCTCAGTCACATTAAGGGGCTTAGATTGTGTCCCATAATTCCTTTCCTCACAGTACTGGTGACAGGTACAGAGGCAACATGCCACCATGACAAGGCACAACTCTTTGCTACTCTCCATTTAAATTATCTTTTGCTTTGTAAAAGAAAAACTATCACGAATGTAATCCAGTTTTAAGGATGCTCATTGATGTTTTGTTTTTTTTATATATATTATTTTTATCCTTCCATATAGATTATATTTAGAAATTGTTTAAAAAAAGAAGAAAAAGAAAATGCTACATGATGTAAGGATGCTGTCTTTGTTGAGTAGTCACTATAGAGAATATAAGGGTTATAATTTTCAATAACATTTCAACCTGTTTTATAGTTCGGTTCTACAAACATCTCAAACATCAAAAAGCAGAGACGTATGAGAAAAGCACTGGATCAGGAAGGAAATTTTGTATTTACCTCTAAAAACAATGACAAGGGCGACAGAGAGAGACAAGTGATGCTGATGCTCATCTATCAACTTAACACACTCTTTACATAGTAGGGCGACAGAAATGAAAGCCACAGACATCAGATACTAATCCTTGCTAAAGAAGTTAAAAGAAAGACAGGCAACGCCCCCACACCATCTGTATATTGTTGTTATCTTGGGATAAGCAGTAAAAGGTCCCTGAAACTCATTCTGGACAGTGTTGGAGTCTAGGTGGCATATTTTCAGCGAACAGCTGTTTGAAACAGACTGTGGTGCTAAAATAGCTCTTGAAAACACTAAAGGTCTACCTGTAGCTATACATACACCACAGTGCCATCGCATATAGCCTATACCTCTTTGTAACACAAGGCCACATCGCCACAAGAAGACTGTTCAAACCCAGTCAGTGGGTACACATTCATGTTAGCTCACCTCAGTAGTTCAGCAATCCTCAGATCAATGCAATGAACATTTAAAGGGAGACAAATATTGTGTATTGTATTTTTTGTTGCTGTTTTGGGTATTTGTATAGGTTCCTTTAAGTGTTCACTATTGCAACACCCTCCTTCTTTTTCATAATAGAGATCACTTTTTAATATAATGACAATGTTGTATGTAATGATGTCTTTATAAATGATGTTTTTAAAGGACCTCTATTTCGCATCACACCAGAGAAGGAAAGGTATTACTAATTGTAATTTTATTCTGTAACATATTTTTTAACAGAAAAAAACTCAAGCTACATTGGTAATTTACATATTTATTTTGTTATGTAAATCATATTTATAAGTGCTATTTTCACAGAGAAGTGATTCTTTGTAAATTGTAAATACATACTGTTTTTTCTCTTTGTGTTGATTGCATGTCTTTGTATCAGACCTAAAAGAAAAGACACATTACATATACTACAAGTTAATGCTGTGCAGTCTTGTTATTCCTGTTACACTTGGAATCCACCTGCGATTTTTGTGCGTGCACGCTTATCCCTATACATTTCCAACTGAACACGTAAAAGTCGCTTTATGCAAATGAATCCGTCAGACGCGAGGACACTGTCCAATGGAAAGCAAGATGGAGAAGCTTGGGGGAGGTCCGTCATGATGTAAGTTCATTTCGTTTCATCTTCCTTAGAAGGAAGGAACAGCATGGCGATGGAAGGTAGGGTCGTCATAGCTGTATCTAGCAACCCAATTTTGTACAATCCTTCTTTGGAATCATATCGGAACATTTTGGTCGGTGTTTTATGGTGTTTATCCACCTTATTTGCCGCTTCAGTAAACACGCCCATCTGTGTTGCGGGTTCCGCCTACCAACAAGCTATCTCGGGACACCAGTGGATTCCAGGAGCTATAATTAACAATTTTTTTTTTTTTACCACCATTAGTAGAGGACATAGTGGTAGATGTTGTGTAAATATTTACACAGTATTCATTCCTATTTTACACTCAGAGTACAAAAAGCTTTGGCAGGAGGCAAGTTCACCTGTTCCCTCAGGCTCTCATCACAGTCTGTCACTATTTTGACACATCTGATCATGGATATGAGGCTCAGCGTACGCACACTGACAGGTTTCTCCAACACCTTGCAGTTTAGCAGTTTGCGTGCAATCAAACCTCTCAAATGTGAAGATATTTCAAACTAGATAAAGTGAATTGAAAAAGAGTTTTCATGAAATTGCTAATAGGAAATGAACCAAAAATCCAAAACTTAGCACAAGAACTCTACTATGTTCCTGCTCTGCAGTACCGATGATGACATATTCACTTGAAAAAGCATCTCTGCACTGTTTAACAGGTCGGTTTCTCATGCTTTGATCCATATTTGGCCACGTCTATTTGTTAAACGCTATGTCTTTATGACAACTGAGAGCTGTTATTAATCCATGACTTCCAGTCACTCACCCACACATGCACTCAAAAATCACTACATTACATTACGACACCTGCAATAAGTGTGCGTCTTCCCGCAACTCTACCTGCTGAACCACAGCCATTTTTACACACCCCTATTTAAAAACACCTACATGTAAGACAACAACAGATCTATGAAAAACAGATATGTCGCCTTCATTATTCCTTAGATGCTCCCTCCTTTTCCAAACATGGCGCATACATTACCCACAATGCAAACTCCTGAAAGCTTGGGGAGATTAGCAGCTAATAGATGTAGCAGCTCATGTAGCCTTGAGTTACAGGCCTCCGGCTATGATGAAGAGTGAAGCCCTTTCTAACTCCACACAACTACTTCTTCTTCTTTCTTTTTTTTCCAATTTCCAACTATGAATCTGCAGCTACAAAAGACTTTAAACAACTCTGAGTAGACTCTGATGTATAAAAACAGGGGAATACAGCTTTAAAAGCATACACAACGCAGTGCTTGATTGTAAAATTAATTAATATATCAGGTGTGTTATCTACAGCAGTTCAATTCAAGTAAAATTATCTATTCATTAAGGGTGATTTAGGCCTAGGCCATCTCCAATTAATTAGACAGCAACATGTGTAATATATCACCTGTCTATTATTTTTGTTCAAAATAGGGTATTTATTTATAAAATATGGGCTATTGTTTATTATTATGACATGTTTGAAAACCCCCCCAAGACCATTTGACACAACTTCAAAAAACCATTTTAGTTGGTGGTTTTCTGTAAGAATCACCTTGCACACTGTAAATGAAAAATCACAGCATACTACCATTACATGTTAAAGTATTTTAAGTAACTGCTAATCAATTTCCACCCCCCTCTCACATGTATAACTCAAATCTGTCATCTCTTGTGTATAATCATCCATCTGGACCTGTATGTCATTTCTGTCTCTAATAAGAGTCTCAGTCTGCCCCCCTGTCATTACACTGTATATAAATGCCAGTTTCTTACTGAGGGTAGCTCTGACTCAGCCTCTCTGGGTGCTCCCTAGAAATACGACTCCCATGCTGTAAGCCACATGTTGCCTCCCACCCCTCTGTGGAATATAGACCCCTATTTTTAGAGCTGGCGAAGGCCTGTATCCCTGGGCTCGGCAAGAACTTCTTTCATTTAAACAGCCACCCATAGCAATCCACTGAGTGCACACTGACACACACAGGACATGGGGAGGGAGAGGGTGTGAGCAAGACAGAGTGTGAGACCAAATCCAAGAAGCACAGGGAGACAGAAGCAGTGAGACAAAGAGCAAGACACAGAGCCAATAGTTTGAGTGATTTACACAGACAGTTAAGGGCCTACAGTGAAGAAATTACAAGGATCGAATCCTGGAGTAATGGGACTTGACTGACAGGACAAGTAACTAGTCCACCTGTTCGGCGCTCAGAGCTATTGTTGTAAGATTGATCTCCGCATATGACTTACAGAGGAAAGCTTATTGGACAAGCCTCTACTTCACTTCACTTTGAACTTTTCATGCACTGGACAACTTGGTGATCGACAAGAGCAAGCAAAGAAAAAAACAAGATTTCTGAGGGCGTACACTCCAGCTTTGAGTAAGACTAGGATCACACTCTTATTCTCTAAATAATTTTCAATAGGCATTTTGTGACATTTGAGTAAAGATCTAGCTTAATGTCCTTTACATTTAAAAGAAAGCTACAGTATCAGCGTGTGCCCAACAGTATATAAATGTAACTCAAGCTCAGTGCTGTAATTACAAAGTAAGCCCAGGGTAAAATTATAAGGTAGGAAGGAAAGGGTGAGGTCTTTGACGAGAGAAAGAATAGGCTGCGAGGACGCCAAGGCAGAGGAAAAGGACTTCATCAAGAATCTCATCAAGAAAAACAACTGCTTCTCTGCGACAGCACACACACCATGGATGCTCATGGAGGACACTACCTCAACAAAGATGCTGTGTTGTCACCTTTAGGTGCAGCACGAATGTCCCAGCTGCTGCTAGGCTGCACCATAATGGCCCTTGTGTCACACAGTGCAGGCTACAGTGCCACCTACGGGACCTTCTGCATGTTTGTGTGGTGCTTCTGTTTTGCTGTGACATTGCTCGTGTTCACCTTGGACATTACACGGCTCCACACGTGCATGCCCATTTCCTGGGATAACTTCACCGTGGCCTTTGCCATGCTGGCAACTCTCATGTACATCACTGCCTCTGTGGTCTACCCTGTTTACTTCCTCGAGGAAGAGTGCCCTGATGAAAGCTGTGAGGTTCAAATCTACCGCATTGCTGTCACAGTCTGCTCCTGCATCTGCTGTTTCCCCTACGGTGTTGAGGTATTCCTAACTCGAGCTAAACCAGGGGCTGTGGTGGGTTATATGGCCACTGTATCTGGTCTGCTCAAGGTGGTCCAGAGTTTTGTGGCCTGCATCATTTTTGGGGCCCTGGCTAATGACAGTGAGTACAACCTCTATATAGCTACCCAGTACTGTGTAGTGGTGTACAGCCTGTGCTTCTCTGTGACCGTGATAGTGGTCATCCTGACAGTTTCTGGAAGGACCGCAGCCCTGCGGTTCCCCTTTGACCGATTCGTAGTGGTCTACACCTTCTTAGCTGTCATCCTCTACCTCAGCACTGCTCTGATCTGGCCCATCTTCAGCTTTGATAAGAAATACAGCACCACAACACGTCCTGAGGATTGCCCACGTGGAGAATGTCCCTGGGACAGCAAGCTGGTCGTGGCAGTGTTCACCAATGTCAACCTAATCTTATATTTTATTGATCTTGTTTACTCCCAGAGGATTCGCTTTGTCTCTAGCTCTGCTGTTTGAAAAATGTTACTGCTCCCAAGACTATTAAGCCTCAGAGACATATAAAGAAGGTTTGAGCATCCAATATGCCCTCAACAGTCAGGTCTCTGTGAAGATCTCATTCCCTTGTATCCATTAATTTATGGTGTTATGTATGTATAACATTTTTTTATTAGCAGTATTATTATTCTAGTATTAGGTCTCTCTGCAAGGCAACAAAAGTGACAGTATTACCCATGATATATGCTACAAGCCTGAGAAAAGGGGCCTTTCTGCAGCTCTGCGGGGACCTACCAGGGAGAATCTGCCAGGTGCACCGGTGAGCTGATCTCAGCATCTTTATCCACCGAGGACTCTGGGAAATACGTCCATCTCAGCACCTTCCACTCCAAGTTACTTTGGTGGTCTACACAAGACAGACCTATGCAAGTGTGTGACAGTGATTAAAGTATTAAAAAAGTGCTTTGTCAGATGGACACCATCTGTCTTACAAAGACAAGGGAATTTATTTAATTGTATTTAAACAATGAAAATATCATAGTGATGCATGGTATTAAGTCTACGGTATGCACTGAATGTAGCCTCTGAGTTTGGCTTTACAGCCATTTTACTGTTGTTTTTCCCAACTTGAATTATATTCCTCAACCTGAAGTTCATTTGGCCTTTTCTGTTATCTACTGAGTGTTAGATGTGTCTGATACATGAAAGTTTTTTGAAGGCAAAAATATGACAATATCAAATCAGTTATTTGTGATAAGGACAAACATGTGGTGTAATATTTCTTTCATTGATAAGTTTCTGACTTGTTCCATGATAAATAAAATATTAAACTGTTGGATAGTCTGTGTGATGTTAGTGATTTTGATTTCTGATCTATCTTTTGCTTCAAGTAGTTAGGCTACTCTCAACTTTCAGAAGATGGCAGACTCCTGGGGACTGATAAGGTTTCTCAGAAGCCCTCGTCTGTCGGGCTGAATGAGGGCAGCCATGACCTTCCATACCAAAGCATTTACCTTACCTACCTAGCAAAGCTACACCAAACCTTTAGCAAAGCTTTACCACCACGCAGGTGAAGACTGATAGCGTCCTGCCGTGTGTATGAGGCTGGCATGACTGAGCACGACAAGCAACACAAAACCACAGAAAACACAAGCAATTTACACCACTGTGTTGTAACTAGATGACTCGTTGCTCACCACTGGCTTTCTGGGTCAGGATAACATGTCTGTGTCCACTCCCACATCGCTGTCTTTCACGCTTCTCGCCAGTAGATGATAGCAAAGTACAGCCCACTTTCCTGCCCCGCGGCATTACCTGATGCAACTAGCTTCTCTGCTTTACATTGGCGTTCCAACCACGGTGATTGGTTAAACGTATTACGTGTCAGTCAAGCGTGCATTTTAATTGGATTTCTCGCCTGTCAGTCAAATTATCTATAAGGTGTACAAACTGTACAGTATAGCGCGAGCCAAACTGGGCCACGTTGGCAGTGCTGCAACTTCAGGTACTTTTGTTGAACAGTCGCTGAATTGGTTCGTGAGTCGAAGTTAGGAGCTCTTCGACATATTAGTAAGTAATTTTCTGTTTGTTGTCATGGCTGCTGTGCGTTTGTTTGTGAGATGTGGACTCGCGTAATAAGGAAGTTGGGTTTTGTTTACTGCTGTCGCACCAGTTGCAGCGCCAGCTGTTAGATTTGTAAAACATATAGCTTTATACAGTTAATCATATATTTTTGTTTAAGTGTAATGCATCAACCCTTTCTAATGTTTTCACGTCTACACTCACACAGGTAGGATGAGTGTGGGGTTCATAGGGGCGGGTCAGCTGGCCCACGCTCTGGTAAGAGGCTTTTCGGCTGCAGGTGAGTGTTTAACATTATTTTCCCGTGTGCATTATTACAGAATTTACTTGTGGAGTTGATGTGTGTTGATTGCAATCAGACACTGAAATGATTTCTGGACTTGTTTTTTTCTTCCTTCAAGGCGTAATTGCCACCCACAGAATCACAGCCAGTTCCCCTGACACAGATCTCCCAACAGTGCAGGGACTGCGGGTGGGTAGACAATAAGGGATGGGTATTATTAATGATGTCTGTTCCATTAATAATTCAGTATAATTCAAAACACTGCTTCCTTTGCCTGAAGTGAATTCCTATGTATACTTCTTTCCAGTAACTTATACTAATACTGAAAGATATGTCATTTGAACAGAAATTGGGTGTGAACTTCACCACCAGCAACAAAGAGACAGTGAGCAAGAGTGATGTTCTCTTCCTGGCAGTGAAGCCCCACATCATTCCTTTTGTGCTGGATGAGATTGGATCAGACATTGAAGATCGTCACCTTATTGTGTCCTGTGCAGCAGGTGTCACCATCAGCTCCATAGAGAAGGCAAGTCAAAGCCATCTGCATTCCCACATTACTAACAGAACAGAAATGGTTAATAGCCGAACTGGAAGAATATAGGTCTACAAATATCTTTTTACACATACATTGCTTTGGATAAGATAAGAGTGCATGCAAAGTATTGCGTGGATAGTGTGGATATGATGCTCAGCAGGAAGATGATGGTAGTTTAACTGTAAAATTGAAACTGAACTGGATGCTGATTCTGTCCCTTTAAAACAAGCAAAATCCTGCTTTGTAAATAATAGTATAGCATATTATGATTATTAAAACATCTAGTTTAATGTTCACATAACATTATTATGTATCTCAGCTCTGGTTGAGAAATAATGCTGGTAAAATTCAGGTCTCTGCCACACAATCCTAAGACAAGGCTCTCTCTGTATTTTTCATGGTCTGATCTCAGCAGACCCTCAGGCAAAACAGTCACATGTCGCAACATGCCATTAGTTAGCTGCTTATGAATACATCAAGTGAGATTGTTTAATGTTAATAAATGTAAAAAATTTCATGACACTCAAAAGCAAATGCAACTTCAACCCCCTTGTACATTGTTTGTATGAATTTTGATATGTGTCACTCTTATTAAAGCTAAAGCCTGGCATCATTTTTCTCCAAAATCTGCCTTGAAATAATACTAATGTGCTCCAAATGTACAGTGAAACAGTTTTTGCCTGCTGTAATCATTCCTACTGCTCAATATCAAGTTTATCCAACTTAATATGAGCCTCTAGCAGGCTGAATTAGTCAAATTAAATCAGTATCCTGGAAAGTTGAACTCTTTTTAGTGCAAATTCATTTTTTTGTTTTAGTAGTCCTTGACAAAAAAAATCTTATCTTCTGAAGTACTAATGGCAAGTGAGCCCATTTTTGTCTGCCAAGACAACCCATAAAATAGTGCGGTGTTATCCATTGCAGAAGCTGCAGCAGTATCGCCCTGCTCCAAAGGTGATGCGTTGCATGACCAACACTCCAGTGGTGGTGCGTGAAGGGGCCACAGTGTACGCCACAGGCACCCATGCAGAGGTGGAGGATGGAAAGCTTCTGGAGCAGCTGATGGCCAGTGTAGGATACTGCACTGAGGTGGAAGAGGACCTCATTGATGCTGTTACTGGTCTCAGTGGTAGTGGCCCTGCTTACGTAAGTGAATCTCATCGTATATCCACTGTGCTGTGGAATACTGCCTTATTAAAATATTAGCCTTTTGGGTTGTTGTCTTTTTCTCATTTCGGTGATTATGGCTTTGTAGGCGTTCACAGCTGTAGATGCTCTTGCTGATGGTGGAGTGAAAATGGGCCTGAACAGAAGATTGGCTGTCCGTCTTGGAGCCCAGGCCCTGCTGGTATGGCTGTATCTTTTAAATAAATATATGGCTCTTATATTTGTCTCAAATATGTTTGCTGTGATGATTGTTTGTTCTTGTCCAGTTTTACTGATAGTCCTGGAAGCTTCTGTTGAGTCGATGCATAATCATTCTAAATAAACCACGTACGGATTTTAAAAAATGTAGGTATTACAATTGGATCACACCAGCTCTGACTAAAGAAGGTGTCAACATGATCACATTTTGTGATGATGACACGTACAGACAGTCACACACAGTCAAAAGGTCAAAACAAAACCAGCTCTAATGTAGCAATTGATTAAAACAGTTATTGTAGTTAGTGTATACAGTTAGTGTATGTGTCATAATTGGTGTGTTGCGCTGTTCTGATGTTGATCTCATTTTGGTGTGTCTTCTAAGGGAGCAGCTAGAATGCTGCTGGAGTCAGAGCAGCACCCCGGACAGCTCAAGGACAATGTGTGTTCACCAGGGGGCGCCACCATCCACGCCCTACATGTGATGGAGAGCGGTGGGTTCCGCAGCCTGCTGATTAATGCTGTAGAGGCCTCCTGTGTTCGAACTAGGTATGTTGATAGGAAGAAATGCAAGACAAACAAACTAACAAATCATATTCCCTGTCATGTGGACGCAAGAAATGCTTTTAAGTTAATTGTCATACTTCAATGGCCTCAGGATTTTTTTATTTTTTATTTTTTTGAAGTTCATAACTCAGACAGTAGATGGAGCCATGTGCAAACAGTTTTAATTATGTCCTCTGCTCACTAATTAACAAATGATAAGATTAGTATTATACCACTATGATATTTTGTGTTAAATATTTAGAGTGCATGCTACTTTGTAAATGCTTCTTTTTTCCCTGACTGTATCTAAAAAGGGAACTTCAGTTCTTGGCTGACCAGGAGAAGATCTCCCGAGCTGCCATAAAGAAAACAACTCTGGACAAAGTGCTGCAGCAGCCAGGGGTGACTGCAGAAGCTGTTGGAGTCAGACCCCGTGGGATCAGTATGTTTAGCAACAGCAAACCCAGGATCAAGAAGAACTGATCATTTCTTGTCAGAAACTGTTTAATGTGACATGTCACATCACTGACAATGCAGTAAGCTGTCAATAAACCACTTCTCACTGATAGTTTTTCAAATGTAACATTGGAAAGTGGGTAGTGTTCTTGTGAAAAAAAAAAAAACTGAACTTAACTGAATTTGGGATTAACTGGAACTGTATGAGCAATAGTGTAGGCATGTAATGAAATGTTTCCATTTGTAATGTTTTGTATTCTTAGTTGGTATCTACTTATTCAAGGTTCAATTCCTGTGCTGTCGCATCACTTCTGCAGTCAGTTAATGGACCTTGAACCTAGAATAATAATTCCAATATCTGTGGTTAATACAGTTTTCCTAATGTTATGTCATGTGGTTCTTTCCGATGTGGAAAGACTTGGTTCACTAGTTAACCATGCAGTCAGTATGCGTTGACGCTCAAGGCCATTGTTTTTTTTTCCTGCCACCAGTACACATAGCATTATATTGTAATTCAGGGCTCTGTGACTCCGCAGACCACAGGTATCCCATATGCAATAGTTACTCTGATTAAATGTCGGAGCACCTTGCTGCATAAATTTGCATATTTATGAGGAGACACTGATTTCTGAGAAATTGCTGCAATTCCTTAGCACTTACAGCTAACAAGTTTAAACTGATACCAAATATGTAATATGAAAATAGAAACATGTTCATATGGACACCTTTGCTAATTAATGAGCCATTTGAATTAATTAGGAGGAACAGATTTTTCTTGTGAACATGGTAACTCAGGGTGTGTCACACTTATGCTATGTTCCTCATATGGAATAGATTATTGGGTTAGGTTAACCATGCATTACTACATGTATTGCATATAATTGAAGTCTTTTTTGGGTGGGGGCGGGTTGGTTGTTTGCTTGTTTGGTTTTGTTGGTCATAGGCTACATAATTGCCTGTTGTGGAGGAATTACGTCAAAATTATATTCAGTACGAAATATTACCTTGTAAAACTTTCTTACACAAAATGTGTGTTATATTTTATGATATAATGGAGCTGTGGTCGTTTTCAAAACCTTATTAGGCTATTAAATTTTTTTTTTTAAGTACATTGTGGTTGTGATTTATTTGTGACAACAGGTGTTATTTGGACAGCAGATAGCAGTAGTACTGTTTTCCTGTCACCTCACAGATATTAGCACGCCCAGTAAAACAATGGGTGGAGTGTTTTTGGTTATAAATGTTTCTCTCTTGTGAGGAAAGAAGATCCTTCATGAATGAAGGCACGTGACCAAACACGATGACGTCTGGCTTCGATACAAGAGAAAGGAATCAACAAGGAGAGCACGAGCTGGCGGTTGGGAGCGTTTGTCAGTGAAACCGACGGTTGTACCGTGCCTGTAATATATGGTCGTCCGCATGTCGTTATAAGAAGAGGACCTTGACGGCTACAACTTCTGGGAGCGTCATTTTAAAGTCAGGTGGGTTTGGAAACCAAACAGAGTCGGTGTTGTTATGCTGAGTGTGCATGCCTTCGCCTCGCCGCTGACAAGCTCCACCAAGCTGGCCGCGACTAGCTTTAGCATAGCTAGCTTCTCGGATTCACTGTCGTCAAGTTGAACCTATTTTATAGCAAATGTGGTTTTCAAACTAAAGAGCGTTGCGTCATTCAAGCGGATATCGCACGTTCTCGCATATGAGGCGTTTATTTTGAAAGCGTGCGCCGGAAGTGTCTGCGTAGTCGACGACAGCTGACAACGGTCGGGCTCCTACAATGCTGAGATGGCAGCTAATCTTTTGTACACACTCATGAGCTGCGAATAAAGCATGTCATTCACATTTGGGGTTTCGGTGTAGGGCGTCAGGCTGTGTCTTTCGTGCGTGGACAGAGATTTTCCCTCTCAACCGGGGGAATCGCTCTATTGCCACATTTATAGTATGAAGGCTGAGCACGGGGATTTCCTCGCTTGCTTGTTTTTGTAGGCGGGGAGTTGTTTGCCACTTTCACAAGCAGGCGTTGAGAGGCTGGAGACAAGAGTCGCGGAATGTCAGAACTGTGTAACTAGGTTGCTTTTGTGACCAACAGTCTATCCGGGCGTCTCGTGTCCACTGTATCACGGCGCTTCTTTGGTGGTTTGTCAACTCATGCGCTTCTTGCCGTTCAAACCTGCTGCTTCATCACCTCGTTGTGAAAAGGAGCGAGAGCGAGCCGAGGCAGCGGTGTAAGCGAGATCAGGTTGGTTGCAACATTTTTCTCAGGGCATTCCTGTCAAAGATGAATGTGATTGTCAAGGCTGAGCATCGCGTTGTGCAGCTATTGTGCAGCTGCACGCACACGCTTCATCTTTAGGAAATGCTTCCAAACCATCCGCTTCGTATTGAATTGGTTCACCTGAAGTGACAATTCATTTAACCACCGGTTAAATTGTAACAATGGTACTGCCAAACCAAACCCGCCGTCCTTGGCTTTAAGATTTACATTCAGGCAATTAAGCACATTATTGTTTTATTATTAGAGTCAACCAACTAGCAGCGGTATTTTTATCATGCTGAATCATCACAATGATGCATTTAGACGTTCTCACAATCCACCCCGAAATATGGCACCACCGGACAAAGGTCTGCTCGGTGGATAAGGGTCGATGTTTATCACCAAGCCGCCGTCATTGAGGAGATGGATCGAATGATGCTGATCTGTTGTGCAAGTCACTCATCATGCCATGAGCATCAAGTGATGACCATCATGCATTTATCAATAGCCTCATCTACATTCAGCTGAGAATGTGCATTTTATTGCACTGCTGTCATGATGTACATCAACAAACAGGGTGTGAGTACATTTAGACTAAGTGCTTGGGTGTCAAGTGCGATGTCAAATCCATTTGAAAAATGCATGATAAGCAATATATTATCTCGTGTTGTTATAATGGAATTCAACAATGAGTAGCTGTTTAAATTGGGTCACATGTAATTATAGGATTATGGCAAGTTGAAAACAACACCTTATTTAGATAGAATTTGAGATTTTTTTTAAAAAAATGCTGAGGATTTTAGTATTTTGACATGTGTGTCTTGCTTTAAACACCTTGTCTGTTTGTTACTTAATACTACAGAGCAGCTTTCCTGACACATTATTTACTGCAGTGAAACTCTTCTTTTCTCTGATTTTTTGCGCTGGCAGATGCTCTTGTTTCCCTGTGTGTGACATGATGAAATTTGCTGCCTATTAGAGTGCACGCTTTTGGAGGGCAGGTAATGAATTACCCATGGAGAATCTCTGTGCAATTTGAAAAGTCACCTTGGAAACTGTTGAGCATATATAGGCAGGGCCAAACAGATAGAAGTTGCCCATTCTTGCTCAGATATCCAACTTATTTCATCATCCCCGTTCATGGGAGCAGGGCATTGAAGTGTGTTTAGCAGATAGGCCGGCCCTACATCAGAAGCTCGGCTTTGCAATGAAGCGTAATGCCCATCTCTGCCTTTCTCTGCAGGTAACGAGAACAGATGAGGGCCTGTGTAAGAGCCCGATGGGGCTGGCAATGGTGTGTGGATGGAGGCAGGGAGTGGTGGAGATCAGCTCTGAGATTTATCGCCTCTTGCATTGAGGTAGCGAAGATAAAATAAGGCTGGATACTGTAGAGGTGAATCGAGTGCACAACTCATATCCAGTGGCGTTGCTCAGAATGGGCAGGTGGTGGAGACTGGAAGAGGATATGTGAGGTTGATGAAACATGAGGCAAGACTTTACACAGCATAGAGTACAGTCTGGCCACCAACACCTCTGTTTGGTCAACACAGCTGTGCCTTGGGAGTAGTTAGCCTATTCAGGACAATTAACAGCCTCCAGAAAGGAACACAAATGTGGGATTTGTCCACAAAAGTGCTGCTTAAGCTGCACAGGGAAATGGGAATGCCTGGAAGGAAAGGAGTAAAAGATCAATATAGTTTTTCCCCCCCTTTCTGCAATAGGGAGGGAGTGTTGGTGATGAAACCTCTTGCAAGTGTAGTGCGGATTATGATTGCTTAGCATTGCGATATGCCCGCTCCACTTCTCAAAGTAATACTTTCATCCAGACAGAGTAGCAAGAGTGTTTGATGATTTTTCTGTTTGGTGTTTGACTTCGACTTGGCATGTTCATTACTGCCCTCTGTGCGTTCATAATGTAGATTAGCAAATATCGGACACAACATGGCGAGCGTTGAGAGCGGAGCCGTTCACTGGCTTCTGTTTCTCGTGTAACCTACTTTTACCTTGGCTGATTTATGTGTAGGACACGTCAGTGGTAAAATGACATGAAAAACAAGTAATTTAACCCCACCCATACCTCTGCAACATGCTAAGTTAAAATGAAACCATTAAATCACACGGGGAAGAAATTGCCAGTTTCCTTGTATTTTTAGCAGATTACATTTGACTGTTCTCCCTATGTTCTGTTATGTTCAGGATTCAGTATGTATAAAATTTTCTAATGAGGTTGAAGATAGTGAGACCTTGCTCTAAGATAAGCAGTATATAAACCCACATTGGATAGGAGCTTAGGCAGATCACTGTGCCTGAACACTGTCTCTATTGGTTCTTGATCAAATTATCATATTCCCTGAAAATACCTTTTTAGGTTTTTCCAAGAAAAAAAAAAAGATGAAGTTGTACTCTACCTACTTAAATTACATATATGGAGCAGGATCCAGCATTTTTATTTGTATTTACCTGCTCCGTCCAGTCAAAATCTTTATTCTGGAATCATTACACAGAATGACAAAATAGTTAGATAGAAATGTTTTTATAGTGTGAGCTTCATTAAATATTTATCATTTACAAAAGCAGTGCAGTAAACTTTTAATCAATAAAAACATCCCCGCGTAGTCTGTATCACCCCATATAGTTCTCAGATAGGCATTTAAAATGTTTTTTTTTCTTTTTCCTTCTTTATTTTTGCTGAGTTCTAGGAGAACACAGCCTGAGCATGTTGTGGCTCCCGTTTAAACACTGTGGATCAAACTGCTGCAGGGATCAAACCTGCAACCTTACGTTTACAAAAGGGAAAACCCAAACAAACAAAAAGGGGACCACTTATCCCAGTGCTTTGAGCTTTAGTACAGAAAAAAGTACATGAGAAAACGAGAGGAGGAACGATCATTGCAACGATCAGTTATGGTAGCGATTGCACAATTGTTAATTCAGATTGTATTGGAGAGTGATGTGATTGTTTTTTTTGTTTTTTTTGGACAATCACATTGAGTGTAGGGGTCCATCAAATATCCTGCAGGCAGACATCATCAATCACTTCCCATAATGTGAACTGAATGATGGCAGTGTTATTAATAGAAATTAGCATCTTTATTATACTTTCAGGTGAGAGCTCTGCTGACTGACTGCATGTGAATCAAAGCACTCCACAGGAGAAAATAAGATGCTAAATTTGCTTTCTAGTTTTTTGGTTGTTTTTTTTTTTTTTTTTTATTTGGTGATGCTGCCAAGCGCTGTTTATTTGATGGCCTTATCACACAAGGGTGGTTTTCAATTGAAGGGGATCCACCTCAAAATCAGAGCCGCGCAATGTTAGTAATCACAGACGTTTCAGTATTGTTTCATTTTAAATTGCGTTAAAATGTGTTGAACTGTTGTAGTTGAGCCCATTGTGCTGCAAAGGCTCCGTTGTAGCTGTTAGGTCAATGCAATATGAATTTAATATGTATGCAACCAGTGTAGTAAAGCTGCTGGATATTTTGCCAGTGTGTGGGTCGTCTGCAACCCTCACTTCCTCTGCCAGTGCAAGGCCGAAGTATCAAGAGCTGTTCTCTTCCTGTTTAATCAAGTCCTCCAGGCAGATACTGTGGAAGGCCAGTGAAATCTCTCCTCTTGTCCCACTGCTTACACTAACAGCAGCTCCCACAGTAAACAGCAGCAGCCCAGCTTGGAAGTAGATCCTGTATCGAAACATTGGTTAATGCGAACCAGTCCAAACCCAGTCCCTTTAAATATCCCTCACATTATCAGTGACTTCAGAAAATATAAAATCCCCGGAGGGCAGTGATTCATGTTTTTTCCCTTTAAACCACATGAACTAGATGCAAATTTCCGACATAAATGTGCCACATGCTCTACTGCATGGTATAACCTACCAGCGATCCATATGGGGCTTTTTCAGAGCCTATGCCTATTACAGTGCATCATTTCATAGTATTTATTTTTAAATGGTGACACAGATTCAGCAGTGGGTTTGAAATTCAACCTAGGCTGAAACAAATATGAAAAAAGTGTGCATTGGGAAACCACAGGAAGTTATGATATTTGAAATTTGAAATATATTTTCTCTTTCATCACCCATCGCTTGTCTCCATAGAAACATACAAGTCTTTTAGACTGATACAGATTAGAGCAAATATTGGTGATTATCTTGGTGGTATTTAATATTTTTTTTATGACTATATGGGAAAAGATATTAAAATATTATCTGAAAACTCTTTTGTCTTAATCCTGGAAGGCCAGTATAAATGTAGTTTTGGAGTGATGGTACCTATACCACCGATATCGATTTGTTATCTATCCAGAAGTGACTGTTAGAGTTTTAGATAAATTATTTTAATGAATGAATACATCAAAATATTTGTTTTCCTATATGTGTATAAAAATCAGGTGAGAGAGAATGTATGTTGTCATTTTTAAGGTAACACTGTATTGTGTTATCTTTATCCTGGTCCTAGTAAGACAATGCAATGCTTTGTAAATTAGAGACCAAAGTTAGGTTTCGGTGTTAACGAATAAACTGCGAGTCTAATCTCATGCACCCATGAAATGTTTCCCTGTTTTTAATATGCTGCAGTTAAGTCTTTTTCGAGTTGTCGTGTTCAGTCTTTGGAAATCCTTCTGCAGCAAAAATTTAAATTATTGGATAAAACATCAATCCCAAATTCAGTTTCATATCCTTTTCTTAACCTATATCTGGTAATATTGGTTTCCACTGTGTGTCATTGTGTTCAGCATCTGTTTATTCATTCAGCCCGAATACATCTGCAGACCACAGAGATATCACGTTGATGGAGAGACTGTTGCTAACAACCATTTAACCAGAGTCGTACTGTATTTATTTTAAGAGTCAGCCCTTCGAAAGAGGTTGTGATATCAATTTGGTTACTTGCTATTTTAATACCTTCACTGGTCAAAACTATTGGCTTAGTATTTCCCCTCTACTGCAAGCGTATCACATTTCCCTCTGAAAGCTGCTGAATGATTTCCCCTCTCCCCCTTTTTGTCACTCTTATTTCACGCTCTGAATACTTAGTAGTTAATAGCTTCCCTCCCCTCTTCCCATCGTACCTTTCTCTCCCACAGACACGCTCGCACGCTGGTGTCTTCATACACAAGTTTACACCAGTCCTCCAGTAACTCTTCCAGAGCTATCAGAGGAGTCTGATTTTTAATTTGCAGTTAAATGGCGCCCGACACATGGAGCTTGCTTGATAATTGACTTCACTCAGCTGAAGGGAGGAATGATTAGATCTGAATATCTAGGCGATCTTTTCAACTCTGAATTAGAAGGGAGGGAGTAAAAGTAGTGCCTCTGATCAGGCATGAAGTGTTGAGAATGACTATTTACGGTGTACAGGGTGAACATGTTGGCCGGCTGCATTAAGCATCTCAACCCTGAAAGAGCAAGTGGACGGGACAACAAATAAGCACAGAGCAGAAATTAATGAGGCAAAACGTAATGAGAAAGTGCTGACATTTCCCTTACTTTTTTAACACACTCATCTCATCATGTCCCTTTGAGTATCTTTGTGGTTGTCATCGTTCTGTTTCCTGTGGAAAGTTCATGATAATGGGGTGGGAGGCTTCAAGTCTCATACATTATTGATCGGAGAAACTGAATAGGTGATCATACTGACTTCACATTCGGCTCTGTTCTTTTGTGTTTGTATTAATCGTCTAAGATCTGCACGTTTTGTGAAGACAAAGAGTTGAAAGCGGAGCTAAACCATCCTAAGCCAACAAAGGCCCAATCTACGTCTGGACCTTAGCTCCTATGTGTCTTTTTGAGGCTGTACTTTATTTACAGGTCTGAAGAGGGAGATTTAAAAAAACAAAACAACCATTCTGCTACTTGTCTTTTTGTGTGAGATGTTATGCGGGTGTTTGGGTTCACAGAATTGAGTTTCCGTCGTTGGATGCTGCCCGTGCTCGCCTGTAAACATTCTGTAATCAGCATGCACCTCCACTGTCTAGTTTTATTCACTTCATTAGCAAGCTGCCAGTGCCAAGTGCCCGGACGCTTCTTTTCAAAAATTGATCATGACAAGTTAAATTTATATGTGCTTGTGTGGTTTTGGTAATCTGTCTCCATGCGGATAGGTGTG
>OMNW01009687.1:0-11495 GCA_900303245.1 Selene dorsalis | reverse complement strand
GGTTGGGCGACCGGCTCTCCTGGCCGACGCTGCCCTGGCTTTTGATTGGTCGCTGGCTTGCAGTTTTCGCGCCAACGCGCTGCATTGTGGGGATGGTGAGCGGAAGTCCGCCGGTTGCAGGGAGGCTGGTCGGCTGGAGGGGCGTCGTGTTGTTGCGTTTACAACTTAACTTCCGAGGGGGCGATTTTAAATTTGAAACTGTGCCCAAACTGTTACTGGGATTTACACGAATGCGGGGCGAAGAGTCGTCGGACTCGGAGTCGGGGAGGATGGAGGAGAGTTCGGTCCGGAGGAGTTTGGAGACGTTGTGTCAAGAGCTGAACATGGACGAACAAACAGCCGCTGCGGCCATGGAGAACTTCACTGCCATATGGAATACATACACCCTGGAGGTAAACAAGCCTCAAAACAACGTCATCTGCGCCTCTTTAGTGATCCACTCTTAACCCAAACCCTCAGCCACACATACGCTAAAATGTATTTAACTTTTACTGAACTGTAAACCTTCCACGCAACAAAACTGCGAAGCACAGACACCGAGTTAAAGGGCTTCAACTACCCACTGTTTACATCGGCCAGCCCAGAGCTGAACAGAAAACTAACCGTCAACTACTTTCGTAATCAATTTCTTTGAATAGTTATAATGTGAGCATAATTAAGAATGATTTCAGTATTCTCTGAAAACAAACAGAATATTTCGGTTTGTCACTGTTCGTACGAGACAAGAAATTCTGATGTCACAATTGAGCTTTGTTGATCTGTGACACTGAACACATAATTTGATAAACTGGGAAAATGTAAGAGTCATCTTTAAAGACCAAGCCTGTTTGATTCCTATTTGTAATGTATTTACATAAGGTATTTAATATAGGCGATCCTATGACATTGTCTGGGAACATGGATATTAACACACTAAAGCTAAGCAAAGACAAACATATATGACCTGTTGACACCACATCACAAGAACAGAATGAATAGTTTGAATAAATTACCACAAATGTTCCACATATGGGACTTTACTGCTTTGACATTAATTACAACTTCAGGGTGACAGGTCAGAGGAGGGACCAGCAGCTGCCACATGCTGGTTAAATGACACTCTAAGTTAACATAAAACGTCATTCACCCAGGCTGCAAACAGCTGCGTTGGTCCTGCGTTACTCTACAAAGTGACATTTACCAGCTTGAATAGTCAAAACAATTCATTAGTCAGTATGAAAAACTTTGAGAGCACATTTCCTTGTGTTTTTTTGCAAATCTTAACTCTACTCTGTCTGTTGTATGGTAATTATTTATTTTTAAAGAATGATGATAACACTTGAATTCACAGGCTATTCAACACTGACTAGATGCAGCTGTTCTGCTGATTACTTTATTGATTAAATGATTAATTTAGTTTAAATAGAAAGGCAGACAACTTACTAGAGCTCAAAGTGACATAATGAATTGCTTATTTCACACACTTCATTCAGCTTATAGTGATGTATAGCAGGAAGAGGCAGAAAAGACTCACATCTAACAATCTGGTAACCATAAATATTTTGAAAGTTTGCATGGAAGTAAGCAATGATATGTTTATCAAAATTGCTACTCATTCATATGTATCGGCTAATATGGTTATACCCAAATCAAATGAAATCTGCTGCTGAAAGAGTAGCAATATATTAATATTAGATTAATGTAGGTTTTGCAGTCTGATATATTTTGTTTTGGTCAACTTCCAGTCTTATTAAAAATAACTTTTTGGTAAGTAAATAAAATCTATCTCTTCTCATTATTTTAAGATGTACATTCTGCTGTGGCGTGGGACAACAGCAAAACAAACATTTTAAAACAAAAGTTGAATCCATCAATTTATTTATTAATTTAAAAAATGCTTTTCATGTTCCTCTTGATGTCCATAGGTTTTGGTTGGTGTTCTTGAAGTGGATCAGTGACTTACAGGCTTTCTGCGAAGAAGATAACACAATGTTTGTTAAAGTGATCTGGTGTTTTGTGTCTGCAGGGTGAGGTGGTCCATTGGCTGGCCTGTTCGCTGTATGCAGCCTGCAGGAAGGGATGTACCCCCACAGTGGGTAAAGGGCTGATGGAGGGAAACTGTGTCTCCCTCACCAGGATCCTTCGCTCCTCCAAACTCAGGTCAGTCACCAATGGCTCTGCAAAGCAATAAAATCTACCACTAGATATGCTCATCAGAAGGAAGTTTAATATCTTATATTTGTATGTGTCAAACCTGCTGATGTGTCGAGGTGATGTCGTCTGCATGTTTCTCCTTACTCTTCTGTTCTGGCTCTCTCAGCCTGATCCAGTTCTTCTCGAAGATGAGGAAGTGGGCTGACATGTCCAACCTATCGCAGGACTTCAGGCTGCGCATGGAGCGGCTGGAGCGCAACTTTGAGGTTTCAACCGTGATTTTCCGCAAGTTCGAGCCCATCTTCATGGACATGTTTCAGAACCCACAGGGAGGGGAGCCGCCACGGCAACCACGCAGCAGGAAGCACAGGCATGACTCACACACAGAAAATCCTAAAGCTTGAAACTTAAATAGAAAGATTTCATCCTCATCCCAGTCTAACTGAGTGTGTGTCCTCTCTCTGGCTCCACAGGCGTCTGCCCTGTCACATCAGTGATGTGTTCAAGTTCTGCTGGACACTGTTTGTCTACACCAAAGGTACAAAGACACAGAAGACGTCTGAGCAGCTACACACTCTGATGTTGTTATTGACAGCAGTGTTTTCTAAGTTCTCATTATGGACTCATTTGAGCAAATAATGTTTTAATTACTAAGATCAGATTGATTTTTATGATTGATTAATATATAATCACTTTGTATTGTCTCGAAAAAACCCAGAGATTTGGTTTTGGTTCACACTTAGTTTTTACAAAGAGGAGCAGAAAATCTGCAAGTTTTTAGAAGCGTATTACCTGAAATGCAAATCTAAATGAGTAATATTTATAACCCTGTAGTTATATTACCTGGGTGTTTACTTCTGCGTCAAATATGATATGAGTTCATATATCAATGGTGTGTCTGTGTGTGTATAGGTAACTTCCGTATGATCGGCGATGACCTGGTAAACTCGTACCACCTGCTGCTCTGCTGCCTGGACCTGGTGTTTGGAAATGCTCTGCTCTGTGCCAACAGGAAGGACCTCATCAACCCGACCTTCAGAGGTAGGGGGTGTGTGTATACGTGTGTTCAGACTAAAACAGGCGTGTTTTGCTGTGGGGAAGTTTCTTTGCTCATAAAGGTCTACGGAGGCATTAAAAGTGATTTTAAAAAGTTTGTAGATACAACAATGTTTGTTTTTAAGCCCATGTCTTTACTTGTCTGCTGTGCATGTGTAGGCCTGCCTGCTCTGTACCGTGCTGATGGTCACATTTCAGCAGACGAGCCTCCTCCGTGTGTGTTGGAGAGGTTGTGTGAGCTGCACGATGGCCTGGTGGTGGAGGCGAAGGGCATCAAGCAGCACTACTTCAAACCATACATTCAGAAATTGTTTGAAAAGCAGGTACACACCCTACTGTTTTTTCTCCATCATCACCTCACTGTTCTGTCATTTATTCTTCTCTTGCTCTTTTAATTATTGTTCAATTTTGAAGCTAAAAGGTGTTGAAATAGAAAAAAACATATTTACAGATTTATAACCAGTGCTTATGGTGTTTTTTATGATCTTGAAGCAAATAATCTACTTGTGATCCATCTGTCTTTGTTAACTCGTGGCTGTCCGATTTTCTTTTTCCTGATCAGATCCTTAGAGGCAACGGGGAGCTGTTGACAGAACTGATGGATCCTCAGAACTTTATTGATAACAAGTAAGAAACACGAGCCCAGAGAAGGGATTCCTGCTCTGTTTCTGTGTCTGATATAAAGTTTAACTGTTACAAACTGTGTGTCTTCCCTTCAGTAAAGCCATAAACAGAGAGTATGAGGAGTATGTGCTGACGGTGGGAGACTTCGATGAGCGAGTGTTTCTGGGAGCTGACGCAGATGAGGAAATAGGAACCCCAAGGAAGGTTGTTCAGGAGCCATCGGCCAGTCAGACAACCACTCAGAACCAGCTGCAGCAGCATGTGGAGAAGGTACACAGACAATACACGCACATGTATGTACAAAATACACATACAACGTCTCATCAATCTCATCATTCAAAAGAAAACGGCTCGGCCTTTTATTAAAACAGCTGCTCGCTGTAGTTTTTGGCTGGTAACATGAATGTCCCTGACTGAGCCATGAACTCACTTCACTGGTCCGTAGTTCTGATAATGATGAAAGCTATGAAAAGTTTATTTATAGAGCACCTTTCATTATTAAGGCAGATCAGAGCATAAACAACAAACAGTCAACAGCATCAAAAACTCAGCTTTCACAGATTTTAGAAACACAGTTTGGCAGGAACATCTGGAGAAAGTAATAATTTCTCTTTGTCTCGGCAGTCTGGCTCGCTCGCCCCCTCCACCCCTTTGACCGGACGGGTGTACCTGAAGGAGAAGGACCTGCTTGTCACGCCCGTCTCCTCGGCAACGCAGAGCGTCAGTCGGCTGCAGAGCATGGTGGCTGGGCTGAGGACGGCCCCCAGCGACCACCTGCTGCAGATATTCAAGTCAGTTCCTCTCGTTGTCCCTTTGCTCTTCCTGTCTGCCTGTTGCATCCAAGGGACAGAATCATGTTCACCACAGTCAGCTGTTAAACATAAGTGTGGTTTTGTTTGTAATGACTTGATTAACTTATTAACTTGTCGATCCTTTTCGATAATAATAAAAGAGACGGAGCTGTTCAGATTCATATCTTTAATTGAAATGATTTCATAATGTCTGTATATCCTAAACTCAAACAGTGCTCATGTCTTTCCCTGTTGTTAAAGGTCATGCTCCAGAAATCCCACAGACTCCATACTGTCCAGAGTGAAGACACTGGGACAGACGTTTAAGGAACATTACACAAACGACTCAGAGGACACACCTGGGTCTCACATAGGTACCAGATGTTTATGGAAATTGTGTTCATTCATTTCAGAGGCACTAGGTTGTGCTGCTGTTGAATTTAATTTCATTGTTTCATTGAGATGTTTTAGCTAATAAACCTGTTGTCATCGATGTAAACAGAAACTTTTTTTTTCTCTTTTTTAATTAATCTGTTTGTTTTGTTTCAGACTTTGCAGAGAACCGTCTGAAACTGGCTGAGATCCTCTACTACAAGATCCTGGAGAATGTCATGGTGCAGGAGACCAAACGTCTGCAGGGCAAAGACATGAGTGTAAGCAGCAGTCACAGCACTTTCCACCTTTCTCATGGGATTTAATTAGTTGCTATAATCAGTATTTAGTTTGTCATTGAATTATCAGCTGGAGCTGATTATTAGCTCACACCAAAGATTGTTAACTTTAATACCCTCAGTTCTCAATTCATTTATGTCAAATGTTAAAAGTGATGTGATAAACATTTTTCTTTCTTTCTCAAGTTTCTCTTCATTGTTATATGAAGAGAATTATTGAACTTAAAATGTCCTGATGTGTTGATTGTGTCAGGTGCTGTTGGAGCAGGACATCTTCCACTGCTCCCTGATGGCCTGTTGTCTGGAGGTGGTGTTGTTTTCCTACAGCTCCCAGAGAACCTTCCCATGGATCATCAGCATCTTCAGACTGGCCCCGTTCTACTTCTTCAAGGTGACACACTCAGAAACACAAACTTGTCCGTTAGAGATGCTCAACCGCTGCAGCTGGTCACACGATCACAACCATTACTGTACTGGACATGAAGCCACCAGTTATTTCACTCTTCAGATGAATCCTGTGACAGTTGTACAGTTTGTCCTTGCCGTGTATGAGTAGAGCTAAGTGTGTGGTTGTGTGTGTGCAGGTGATCGAGGTGTTTATCCGCTCAGAGGAAGGTCTGTCCAGAGACATGGTCAAACACCTGAACTCCATCGAGGAGCAGGTTCTGGAGAGCAGAGCATGGACGGGGGACTCTGCCCTGTGGAGCGCCGTGCAGGCTGCTGGGAACAAAGTCCCCACGGTTGAGGAGGTCAGCACAGCACAGAACACACACACTCTGGGATACATTTCTTCTTTTTCTTTTCTGTTCATCACCTCTTCTCTTTGTCCCCTCAGGTGAATTTTTCCTCCTGTCTCGACACCGGTTCTTCTTCCAGTTCCTCAGGTGGGGGTCAGTCTCACCTGCCTCTGGTTGCCCTCTCTCCCATCATCCACCCCCGCATCAGGGAGTTCAGATCTGGGTTGGGCAGTGCCCGAAAAGGTGAGTGTTGTGGCTTTTTATTTAGTGTGTTAAAGTTAACATGATGATACTGTATCAATGTTCATTACTTTTATTAGCACTTTTTTTTTTTGATGTGCTCGTAACACATGTTAGAGGCAGTTGCTGAAAATGAATCATCTGCAGTCTCAAGCTAAACCATCTCTGTTAACTGCAGAAACGCTTTTGAGGGTTCTGTTGTTGTTGTTTTTTGGTTCCTGTACATTTAGGTTATGTTTGCGTAGCAACATACTTAATCCTAGTACTAATCAATTGACATTCAGTACGACGGGTTTTTCTTTCTGCCAAACCAAGATAAAATCTGAAATGTTTGACTTATTAAACTGTAACTGTAATTACCTTCACTCAATATGCTTTAAATTACTTTCATTCTCTTTCTCCTTGCTCCAGATGTTCCTCCCTCTCCGCTGTCGGTCCACGACAGGTACAGCTCACCTGCAGCCGGCAGCGCCAAACGCCGTCTTTTTGGTGACGACCCTCCAACCTCCAGCGTTAGCCCGGTGTCATCTCCGGCCAAGAGGCTGACTTTCAGCTCAAGCAGCACTTTAAAGATTGGCAACCAAACCACCGTCCTCAGCATCCCAGTGCAAGGTACACACACACACACACACTCGCCAACGCTACTACAACACTACGCACACAAGCCAATCAGATCAGCCTTTCTCACTTTGAGTTGTTTCTGTGTGTTTGAATGTCACCAGGTGTGGCTAACGACCGCACCATTGCGCTGATCCCAGTTCAGCCGTGTGATTCTTCCGGTGCCGTCACCGCTCAGTTCCTTCTCACTGCCTCCCCAAGCCGAGTTGCGTCTGCACCCATGACCTCTGACCTCCAGACAGGAGCTGGACGGCCACGACGCACGGGGTCTCTCGCCCTGTTCTTCAGGAAGGTAGGAGCTCAGCTGGACGTTCACGTGTCGGGATCCCTCCACTTGAACAGTGTCACTGTTGTGATTGATGTCAGAGAACACATTCATCTACCGCGTGTCATTGGAATCCAAAATCTCATGGGTTTGACCTTCCTGTTTTCCTCAAACTGCCAAACCAGTGATCTTCTGTCGTCCAGCAAAAGTAAACGCGTCAGGATTTTGGACTCGATTGTGTTCACTCCAGCCTCTTTCGTCTTCTGTCTCTCAGGTGTACCACCTGGCCAGTGTGCGTCTGAGGGATTTATGCGTGAGGTTGGACATCTCCTCTGAGCTACGTGGGAAGATCTGGACATGTTTTGAACACTGTCTGGTCCACTGCACTGATCTGATGAAGGACCGACACCTGGACCAGCTGATGCTCTGCTGTGTTTACATCATCTCCAAAGTGAGAAAACTAGTTCACACAATCCTGCTCAAAATCCTGTAGTTTGATGATCACAGTCTCCTCACAGGGAATGAAACAATGAAGTGACAGTCAAAGAAAACAACGTCTTCGCAGATTGATTGTACCTGACTTATTTTGTGCAACACTGTAAGATGATATTAGATAAAACATTGTCATAACTTTAACTGTGTGTTTGTTTCTGCTTGTGGTTGCAGATCACCAAAGAGACTCACACCTTCCAGGACATCATGAAGTGTTACCGCAGCCAACCACAGGCCAACAGTCATGTGAGACACACACACAGACAAGAACAGCCAAACTAACAATCTTCATCAAAGTATTTACAGAAATTACATAACAAAACAGAAACATGAAAGTTTATTCACATACTATGTTTGTGTGTGTGTGTGCAGGTGTACCGCAGTGTGTTGCTGCGACACACTCTCCGGGAGCCGGTGGCTGATGAAAATATGGAGGTGGATCCAGTTTCTGGTGGTGAATGTAAGATCAGACATGTTATTATAAACCTGCAGCTCACAGTTAACCTGTTTGTCCTTCCATCTCATTTAATTAAACATATATCTCAGTTTAACTTTAAAAATATTAATTTGGGCTCAAAGATGAACTGATGAAATTTTGACAATATTTGCCCCCAAATGTTGATTTGATTATTTAGATTCTCAATGGTTTAGTTGGTTCAGATTAATCACTGCACTGGAAAATCCAAACCTTTGAAACGTTTGGTTAATCAATGAATGATCTGATTGTTCAGCTGCTGAGAAAACCAATCAGGTCCCAGGAGAGGCAAACTCGGACCAATCAGGTGTGGAGGAGCGTGGTGACCTCATCCAGTTTTACAACACCGTCTTCGTCCTGAAGATGAAAAGTTTCGCTCTGCGATACGCCACCCATGACAGCCGGGTACGACACTGCTGCTCTCACTTCCTCTAACTCACCAGAGAACCAGTTTTATAAAAAAAAAACAACGTTGGGTTGAAAGATGACTCAACTGTTTTCTCTCCCACAGTCGGACGCCCCTCCCCTCTCTCCGTTCCCGTCAGTCCGGGCGCAGCCCCTGTCTCCTCGCCGAGTCTCCCAGAGACATTCGCTTTATGTCTCCCCACATAAGAACTCTGCTGGCTGCCTCACACCCAACTCGTACACCTACAGGATCAACAGCAGCCCCTCCAAGGTACACACGCACACACTCTACAACATCTGGGCATGTTTGAGGTTAAATTCTCAGGTTGTGGTCATGACCTTTATTCATATCAGCAGCAGAGAGAACCAGGACTTTATTTTGTTTTAAGTGTAAACATCCTGCATGTTTATCTCGATGAATCCAGTTTCACAGGACGTAGTTCACCTGGTGCAGCCTCACCTCACTGCAGTGGCCAGTCTGTGGCCCTGTGTTGCGTGTGCTGTCCTCTCCTCTTTCCCTGATTGCCTGTCTCGCTCTACTGTCCCATTTGATTAAAGTCACAGTCACATCAGGCCATAAACAGACTCTGCAGTAGCACTCTGGTAAATTGTTGTGTTTTATAATATCAACTTTATAAACAGGAAAACCAAAACTCTCACATTGGTTTAATATGAAAATAGAAAAGATATCACAAATCGCATGTATTTAGGTTGAGTATATTCTGTACATAGTCTGTTTTTTTCTGAAATACATAGATTGAGCTGCTTATGCATGTAAATTTCCCCACTGAGGGATGAATAAAGTCCTCGCAAAAAGAGGTACTAAACAGCCACAGTTAATAATCATAATGATGTGTGTATTAATCAATATTAAATCCTCATCATGTGTCAATTTAAACCTCCACTCCTTCTACCTTTCAGGAGCTATCGGACATCAACCGGATGATCAGGCAGGGCTGTGTGAGCAGGAAGAGGGCATTCACCATGGAGGGCGACGTGATGATGTCATCATCAGTGTGCGACTCTCCCAGCAAGAGAGCGTGTCCTGAGAACGGCAGCAGCCCAGATGTGCTGCTGAAGCGCCTGCAGGACGTCGTCTCCGAGCGTCAGAGCCGCTGACGGGACAGGAAACCTGTCATGTCCCAGAAACTCATCAGGTAGAGACGCCGCAGGTAACAGAGATGTTGGCTGTCAATCACCTGATGTCACAGAACATGAGTGTCAAACAGTGTCCTCAACAGAGTCCTTAGTTTTATCCAAAGCAGATTTTAATTAGTGTTTCTCACAACCTCCAAAATCACACGGTGATGATGTCAGAAATATGACATTTGACCTCATCAGGACAATTAACGGCGTTCATCTACCTCTCTTCACTCTCAGCTCTACAGGCGTGTCAGGAAGCTCGGGTGAACACACCTTCATTCACTTCACTTTCTCTGGAAGTGAAGGAAAAAATACAGAGCACTGATTTTCTGAAATAATGAGATCATAAAATATAAAATCTTTTTGACTCTCCCTCTGGTCTCAGACACACATGCCAACACTTGTGCCACATGACTGAGTTCAGGTGTCACAGAAAATTCAACACTCTAAATTCATTATAAGCTTTTTTTCGTCGTGACTTCATTATCTGTTTCTTCTGTTGTCATGTTTCATTGGGGTGAAACCAAAACAAGACCAGAGAGGAGCTTCGTAAAAGAAACGTCAGTATTAAAACTAATGTCCATGCAGTGAAGAGAACGTCTCACTGATGTGGACGCACCACTTAACCTATCAGGGATTAAAAAGTCATCAAGTGTTTTCATTACATATCGAGTTGTGTAGCTGAACAGATTTGAACTTTGGTGTGAATAGTTTCCTCTAACTTGATCTGACTAATCAGGATCTCTAGGTGTTAAACTGGTCCTCACTACAGGTCTCTACTTCTCTTAGAGATTTTACTGCCCAGAAAAGTTTTATTCTTTCTATGAATCAGTTTTGTTTCCTTTAATTTTTCCTTGTTGTGGTTTTGAACCATTAAATGTTGTAAGATGCTGTAATAACAGGTTTAATAACAGTTTTAATAACAGGTGCTGCACTGAGTTGGCACGTTGGTACCTGAGTGTGTGTAGTATCTACACTTCATTTTATGAAACATTTAATACAACAGCACTGCTGTTAGGAATCAGTCTGTAACTTTAAACTTCTCGAAAAGCTCGGCAGCAGGAAGAGTCAGAAACAAACCACCTGTTGTAAATGATTTATAACAATAATGGATGAGACTGTCTCACTGTGTATCTGCTGCTTCCTGCTCCATGCCTCTCCTTCTCATGGACTTTTGTATTTACTACAAAGTTACAAGTTTTGTACAATAAAATTTACTTAAAGCTCAAGTTTATTATTTTTTTCTTCTTTGTGTTGTCACCATGTTTCACCTTAAGTACAAAGAGCGAGTTCTGAAGAAAGTGGGAGACAGAATTATTTTAATTAGAGGAACAAAAATATAAACAATTACTGACTTTTGAAGCAATGTCTGCCTGTGCAGGAGGCTTTAGGGGCTGTTGACCTTGTCTGCATTTCCTCAGCCACTGTCCCTGGACACGAGTCACACAAATCAGATTATTTAGTGTTTCAGTCTCTCACTGCAGGTGTTTCCTGTACTCATGAAGGCACTTGGTGAGACATCGGTCTGTGGGGTTTTTATATTAATGTATACATACTTACATGTGTCCCTTTTACCCCATGATTTATAGAAAAGAAACTTGTCCAACAGCTCTTTGATCTTCACATTCATTTTACCTGAGCAGGTGTTAGAGCTGTAGTCGGCTGTTTTATTATTTTGCCAACATTAAGGGCTTTTATTGCTTTTGATTGATCATGAATGTTAAGAGAAATTCACAAAGTTTGATTCATTTATTAATAGGATAACTTTTGTGTTTATGTATATTTCATGTATTTAGTTATGATAAATTGAAATGTGTCTTGAATGCATAAACTTTTTATTTAAAA